>JAVLVB010000557.1:5046792-5076765 GCA_032876305.1 Orestias chungarensis | reverse complement strand
CATTTAAAATAACTGTGCACGCCAGTTTACCCTAAAAGCAGATTACAAGATACTACAAATCAAAAATGCTAAATGTCAACTGCAGGAGTTGGTTGTTGCTCTTGGTTTGGAAATACTTACATCTAAAATCAAACACAACGACAGGAAGAATTACATTTTTTGTAAAAGATAAGAACAAATAAACAACAGCCTATAATTTTCATGGTAACCTCGACAATGACCTGGACTTCTGAAATAAACAGATGAGTTCAAAATGTAACAGTTTGGATACCAGTACTGACGATGTTTTTGGACTTTTACGGTGTATCAGATGGTTAAACTTTAAGTATGGGAAAAATGAAAGCTGAAGTATAACTCGACCTCTCAGTATGACAATGACAAACTTTCCCAGTAAATTTACCAGGGAAAGATGAGTAAGATTGATAGATTGTAATTCTAGTCCTCAAGGTCCGGTCTAATGCAACCTTTCATTTTCCCTGGTCCAACAGAGATAAATCAAATGTATACTCTATATCAGCCAATCGGAATCCTATAAAACGACCATGACTTCCTGTATTGAATAGCTTGGGCTTGGGCTTGCAAAAAACAGAGAAGCAAAAATAGTGTGAACAAACATAAAAAATCTGTACTTCTGCACATATATTTATTTTTATCCACCTAAAACCTTACAAACAGATGTGTGAAGTTACTTTTGCATTATCTGTTCTAGAAGATATGCTGATGCCCCAAAACTCCTGTTTTTATGTTTCTCACACAAACACAATGTTTTCAAAATCTGTACTATGGTCATAGTTTTTATAAATGACAATTTTTAGTTAGAGTTCTACTGACCAAAGGCCAAAACACATTTTGAAAAAAGAACATTAGTGCTTCCAGATAACCAGCTATGTGTTGACAAGGCTAGAAAGTTGAAGGATATGGGACGTTGAGACCTGGATTTGCGCTGAAAAGAAACATCTTACCGGGTTTCATTTCCATAAAGGTAGTGTAACAATGAGCCACTGTTACATTTGGGTTTTAGTAATGCAGTTAATTTTGTCATGTGAGCTAAAAAGAACTGACAGCTTTGCTTTGACCAGTTCATGGTGATGCCATGTACTCTGTAATAGGCAAAAGCTATACATATAAATTTACCACATTTTTTAGTTGCATACTTGAATGAACTAGTAATCCATGTTTCTCACCTGCAACAGGTTCTTCATTTTAACAAAGAATGCTAAACTGACAATCAATTCAAGCAAATTCTCTTAGGCACAAATATAGTAGAGCATTTGGGGCATATCATTGGTCAAGGTGTGGTAATAACTGGGAAAGTGAATGCACTCTTATCATGTTATAACAACAAAGAATAGGGTTTGAACCTTTTCAGGGATTATTGGGCTGATTTTTTCCTCATTTTGCAGACAGAAGTCAGTTGTCTCTAACTTTACAAACCCTTCAGCCCCAGCCTAAGTGAAACGGACTGATGACTGCGACAGAGCCTTTAAGAATCTCAAGATAACCCTGACAAGTAAGTCCCTTCTTCACATTCCTGATTTCAATCATTCCTTCATTCTTCAAACTGATGTTTCAGCATTTGGTCTTTTCAAGGACGTGCATGGAGTAATAAAAGCTGTACTGTTACTGAGCTGATAACTCCTGGATCAAGAGACAAGATACACAACAGTGAAAGAGAGTCCCAGGCCATTAAATGGACAATTAATTCCCGTGCATATTTATGGCTAGGACGTCACTTCTAGTTGGAACCTGACCATAAGGGTCTGCAGTAGTTCAAAATGATGAAAGATGCTTTCACCTCATAGGCGCGTATCTGTCCCTCTGCCCATTTTAATGTACTTTTCTGCATTTTTCAGGAAAGGCCAAACTGGTGGAGGTCGGCATTTTCAGGTTATACGAAAATTAAAGTACAGTATTCTTGGGAGGAGGGATGATAAAACAAGCCATTGTTAGCATTTTATTTTATTTTATTGTATATAATGTTTTATATTTAAAATACAGACATATGGAAGCATTAAATAAATATCGAGCAATAGGGTTTTTTAGTTGTTTTTTCGAATCTGGTTTTGTGTCTGGTTGTGTCTTCATCATCTCTCTAAAGGATAACTAGATTTGAATTTAAACTTTTTTTTCTGTATTTTAGTAAATGATTATTTGAACTGTATGGAGAACAGATTAAAAAAAAAACATTTCCTGGTGGTTTGTGCGAAATCTATTAGTTCAGGGCATCCACCATAACAAAAATGGATTTAATGCCCTTGTTTTGGAAATATGGTTGTTTTATGGTAGGGTAATTATTATGGCTTGGCTTTCTTTTTTTAAATGTATTCATCTAGTTTTTTTTTTCTTAGTTTATTTCATTTTATTTATTTAAGCAGTCTGTCAACCATTGTTCATGTTGTGTAGTTGGATGTAGATTGTTTCTCTGCAATTTATGAAGAAGGTTCTACTTAAGCTTACCAAAAAAAAGGCTGTCCTCATTCTAATAATGTACATAATGGCTGATAGTCAGTTTGTCGTGTTTAGCTGTAAATATTTTCTACATATTTAATTCGGTATTACTTTTCAAATGTCTGTATGTTTCCAGTCAATATAATGTATCTCTTTTAGAGTAGTCTTTTAACTTAACTGAATCCAAAATGCATTTTCTAAGATTAAAAATACTGTCTAACACACATACATGTAACAAACATGAAGATTTCAATATTTAAAGGTTGTAATTTATTTTAAAACATTTGTGAAAACTATAGTAGTTTTTGTCCTTGGATGTTTTCCAGCTGTTTTCTTTTGGAAAAGAACTATCATTGCAGTACAAATGATTATTAACACTTATTCTCTTTGAAGCCAGCATATTAAACACATTAACTATTGGATGTTACAGTGAAATTTTCTCTGTCTTTTAAAGCTTTTAGATTGACAACTGTAACATTTTAAATATCACAGTTCACTGAGGTGCTTATCTGACAAAAGCAGCTGCTTGTGTCATGTGGTAATTCACAGACATATTGGCATTGTTTAGGCATATTCTGGTATGTTTTGTTATCCAGACATGATGATGAAGACTGTTATTTAATTCAGATCAAAACCTTTTCAGTATTATATTGCCTCACATTTTGTTCACATCATAAATCATTAAGGTGGATGGAATGGAGTCTCCAAGGAGGCTCTGAAAGTCCGAAAGTCAGTGTTTTTTAGGCAGACATTTCTGCAATATGATCACCAACATCTATTTTTCCTTCAACACATTGAATAAAACGTGAACAATTCAGAGGAGAATTACAGGAGGATCGATGCTCGGTCTGGTACGCAGAGCTGATGTTGCTTTCATCATCACGCTGCAGCTGCCACTTACATAACTCTCAGTCTTTGCCCAACCACCAACCCCCCACCCACCCCACCCCCTTTACTCGTCCACTGTTGTAGTATCGATCTGCATCTGCATTCACATCCACACCGGACACGATCACACTAATTCAGATGTAACATGGGTTTTAAATAGGTCTGCAGATTCTGAATAGTTCATGATCTGCTTTTAGATGACAGCGCTGAAAAAGTCAGCAAGTCCCTTTGAAATCATGAAAATCAATGAGGCTTTGCGGGAAGCAGAGAGGTCGCCACTTAATTTACTGTGAGCGATTTCACAAGTGACCTTTCACTGTTTTGATCTTCTGTTAGTTTGGCTGTGGCGAACTTCAGCGTCTCCACTTCACCAGAAGCTTGTGTCACTCCAAGCAAAGCCCTGGACGAGCTTCCATTTTACGGCCTGCAAAGCGGCTGTTTTGGAAGCTTTGCACAGATTTCTCATATTTAATTCAAACTCAGTGAATCGGCAGCCATATGCTGCGGGGTCACAGAGCAGATCTCCCTGAATCTGGCGAGGCGCAAAAGCCTGGAACATCATCTTCTCTGTAGGTTCAGCTGTTTTCAGTCAATTCCTTCTCACTTCAGCTGCTGGGGTTTGAGTTTTCCTGCTGGAATTAACCAGAAAAGCAGCCAAGAGGCTCCTGATAATACTGGAGGACCTGCAAAGATCCACAGCTTGGGTAGAGCGTCTGTTGACAGAACAAATATTGGCTGTGCACTCCAAAAATCTGATATATTGTGGAAGAGTTTTAAAAGTACTCTACAGTTCAAAGAAATAAATAAAAGTTTTGTTAACAGTTTTTTATCATCTGAATGATGCACCTGGAATCAAACTAGACTCAGTCAAACGATAGGAACAGACACATTTAAAGAGAATCAGCAAATGATGGATTAGCAGTGCTTGGTGTCACCCCTAGACACACTACTGGGAAACTGTAAGCATGTCATGACACATATGAGAAGGTCATACAGCAGCAGTCTTTAACCAGAGGTCTATTCAGATTTGTTGCAAGGCTGACCGCTGGAGTGTCTTTCTACCAAGAACATCACTATCCAAAACTATTCTCTGAAAAGAGATGACAACATGAGTAACTGTGGCTTTTAATTTCCTTTTTGGATAACACATTTTACAGTTCAAACAAGTTTATGCAATCTTGGAAGAAAAATAGCTTTGGAGAGCTTTCAGAAGATTTGAAATTGTTTAAATTAGAGCACAATAATTTGCTGGATTGACAGTCAAATTAAGGAATCTGTGAGCTACCTTCCATAGTAAAATACAGAAAAATCTTGGTTTGTATATGTATAATGGTCACGGAGACATTCCCAATAAGACTTGTACGTGAGAACGTGTTTTCAGAAAAAAATAACAATAAAGGTTTGTTTTTCTTAAATTCAGTTTTATGCAATGCTCTTTTCAGGTGTTTTACAAAAACATTGATAAAACACATACAAATTAGAGGTAGAAATTAGACTAAATTAAAAGTGTAGGTTAAAACTTCAATATGTGCACTTTTACAAATTCAATGCTCAAATTGTTCCGCCATTGATTCGGATTCCTATGAACTGTAAGGTACAGTTTTCAGTAACCAAACATAGAAAAAATAATATGATGTTATTCCATGTACGTCAGATGGATTTTACTGTAGAGTGACTAGACTCTAAAGGAATTGAGTTCATCATAATTTTCACCGGGATTCAGAATGCAAAAGACAATCCGACGTGACATTGGAGGGCAAACTGTTGAACTATTGTTCTTTGTAACCAGATTTTTTTGCTTTGGTTATAACAAATTTCTTTTCAAACATATTTGCAAATGTTGCAGCAGTGTGAGCGTTGCAAATATATATATATAAATAGTGTTTTTTGAGAGACAAGCTATCCAAATAAATGACCGAGTTAGATTAACTTTTTAGCAAGGGCAAAAGAAAAGGATCATGACACAAATCATGTTACTGAACTTATTGTTTCTGCATTATTCCTGACATCGAAGAATTACTTTAAATACCATAGCATAAAAAATGGCAAAAAATAAAAACAAATATCTTACCATAGTTTGAATTTTCCTTAAAAAAACAAAACTTCTGAGCAGACACACATTAATATTTAAAAAACAAAAAACAAAAAAAAACTATGAGTCCAACTAGCATGTTCAATTGTTCAGAGCATACATGACAGTTTATGCCCAGGCCAGGCTGTATCCAAACCCAAAGGATTAGTGCACCAGCTCACACACCCCCAACCCCCCATCCGCCCGCTTACACACATGCACAACACACACACCATCCCTCCCACGCAGGGCAAGTCTCACCCCTCCCTGAACACTCCCACAGACTAACCTCCCCACACCTCTACAGCCCAATGGTACAGTCCTGAAAGTTTAAATAGCAACAGGCTTGCACTGACAGCTGACAGTCCTTCTACTTGGTAGGTTTTTTTTTTTTTTTCTCTCTCTTTCTGCAAGCAATCATCCACAAGGAGGTCAGAGGTCGCCATATCAGAGATTTAAATTATGCTTGTTTTTGTTTCTTTTTTTCTTTTTTGTATATTTCTTTTAGGGGTGCTCAAGGACGCTTCTCTGGTGCAGATGCTTGTTGTCATGGAGACATGAACAAGGGCCTCCGGTGTTTTGCAATCAGCGCACAGAAAAGACTGTCCACATTTTAGATTACATCTAAACACTACGCCAAATAGTTTTCATGGCCCATGTCACATTTGGTTAATGGCTGCCTGTAGGGCCCGACGTTCCCTTCTTTTCCCCCATAAGTAGAAGAGGTAGACTGGCTGTGTGCCAAAGTGTCCTTGAGTGAGACATTGAATCAGAATGCTGACTGCTCATCCATCCTGGGATAAGCAAATCAGCAAAAAGAAGGAGTGAAGTATTCCTCTACCCTTGAAGCAGGAAAGAGGGGGCGGCAGTGAGGGGAGTTGAGGTGACAGGAATTTGTGTCAGTGGGTTCTTATCACATTGATAATCACAGCTTTCCTGCGCCCCCCATAATTCTTATGAGATTTACATGCAGACAATGTACATAAAAGGGATGGAAAAGAGAACAGAAGGTAGCGTTGGATTCTGGGTGTATTCATTACCCTTTTCCCACGCTACGAGCAGAAATTCAAATGTTTATGTGTCAAATGAGTGTAGTGGAAGACCAGTAAAACCATTATTGCAGAATCTGAAAAGTGTGGCATGCATTGTACCCTTCCCCTATGGCCCAAAATCCTTAAATAAAACCCATTACAACCATTTTATTGAGAAGAAAAGTGAAAACGTAATCCTTTAATAGTTCCACATTGGGGAAATTAATTAGCGATTAGGGATTAGAATCCACCCATGTGATTTATTTTAACATAAATCCAGCTGTTCTTTATTACTTTAGACAAGATAAGAGAACAAACAGAATCATGGAGATTAAGGGTGTAAGAAACAAATGTAACACATATTTATAGTTGTACAATTATTTAAAAAATAATGAACAAGCCATGAACGTGTTGAAGGCAGAAAGAGTATGACACAAAGCTATTAAACCAGCACCTAAATCCACAGGCGGTGGCAAGGAAAGCATTGGAGCAGGAATCCAAAACCCTGCATTCATTGGTCTAGCATGTTTGTTCAGCACATCAAAAACACGGTTTCAACGAAACGTTGTGCATGATGTGGAATAGCTCTGAGTTTGGTGGTGGAGTTTTTAATGTACCGGATGAGGTTTCCTGGCATTGCACTACGTCTGCAAGTTTGCCTTATTTTTCTGGTTTATCCACATGATGTATGTTCCTCATATAAGGAACACTTTTGATTCAACCTGACCACTGCAGACCTCTGGAAGACCTGCAATGTTGAAACGGCTTTAAACTTTGAAGTAGTCTAACATGTGCCATTATGAAGTGATATTCAATGATATGCACTTCATCACATACTGCTCATAATATTATGCCTGACAACTGTTGCTGTAATTAACAGTTTCGTCATCAAGACTTGTACACAGCCACAATAATGTCTAAAATCTATTTGAATATGTTTTATTACTGTTGAGTTATGGTGGAATTTGGTGGAATATCATGTCTGAATGATGTTAGGTGGTTTTGGAGTACGATTGCTTTAAACCAAACAGCAGTAAACTTCCATTAGAGGTTGTATACGCTTAAATGGTTGAGGGGGTTCAATGACTCTGCCAGGCATGGCTGTTTCCCGACAAATCTTTTGTGTTTCTTAAACAGTAGAAGCGTAAATGCTTTGTGTAATGTTCCAAATGAAAGTGGCTATAATCTATCACTCTGAGATAAGGATGTGAGTTACCAAGATGGTGGTAGTAATTTGCGTTTAGGTAAGCACATTGCTTTGTTTACACTTATTAGCCTTGTGCTTCTGTCACCTTCAAAAACTGAGAAAATCTTGAACTCTTTTGCATTACAAGACCATGTGTGAATGTATTTTACTAATATTTTGGGCAAGACACCAAGACAACAATGACCGCCTTCCAGCATCCTGGTAAAGTAAAACATCCCCACAGGATGATACCACCAACACTATATTTCCCCATAGGGATCAATGTCTTCCATTTGGGAGATGGTGCGTTCATGGTATGGTTTCATCTGACCATAAAAACTTCTATCATACTTCTGCTTTTCCTATGTAAGGATTTTGCTAATTGGAAACTGAATTTAGTACGTCTATTAGGGATTAGATGAACAGTAGCTGAATATATATTTCAATACAACACATGCAATAAACAAAGGGACTTTAGAAAACATGGTAAAAAATCATGGAAAGCTGCACGGTATGCAAAACAGTGTGAAACTGTTTTGCCAATATATTGAACTGAGCAGAGGTTACTTACACTTTGTAACTGATACCGAATATTCTGTTACCTATTCTTTATCTGTTTTATGACTATTCCGCCTTTTCTGCCCCCCTTTAGAACATGGTACATCCTGCAATGGGACATAATTTTAGAGAGTAGATGTCTTGCATAGAGGCAAAGCTCTTTAATCCGAAGGCCAGATAATTCGGCTGCAAAGAGGATTAGCTCCACCCCAGTATAACCATTGGCTAAATTTAGCCCCTGTACTATCTGTCTCCATCGTTGTCCATCAAGCTCCTCCTCAAAAGCCCCTCCTGTCACATCGTCTACGCTCCCACACAGCACCTTATCTATACTCTCAAAGCAATTGTGAGACCTACACATCCAAATAATCCTGTTCCGTGTTTATCGTTAGGTTTAATTATATTCTGTCAAACTTCTATTTTTTCTGGGGGCCCCATTATGCAGTACGTATTTACACGGAATGTGTTTTTCTGTTTTATATCTGCTGTTAGCACAGTCTTCCATCTGGAAAGGTTTTACATGATGCAGGCAAAGGGGGATTACACTTTATAGCGGCTGCTTTAGGCTTGCCCCCAAAAAGAGGAGCCATCCTTATAATGTAGAGAAGTCTCATGCAAACATTGTGAAAGATTAATGCTGAGAGAGAACTATAAACCAAATACCAAACCTTATCACTTCTAAGTCTAACTTAACTCAAAGTCTGCTGCCACTTAAGCATGCACTGGCCTACCTGTACTGAATTCAGCCTAAAAGGCAAGGCAAGGCAAGGCAAGTTTATTTGTATTGCACATTTTTGTGTACAAGAAAATTCAAAGTGCGTTACATAGAAAAAATGTTGATTTAAGTGTTGATTTAAAATCAACTTTGAATTTAAAAACAATAAAATAAAATAAAAACAAAATACTAATAATAATATTAATAATATTCTCAGTTGCTATATGCCCTGTTAAATAAGGCTGTTTTCAGCCTGGATTTAAACGACGGCAGAGTTGAAACCTGTCTCACCTCTTCAGTAAGATTGTTTCAGATTTTAGGAGCATAAAACTGGAATGAAGCCTCCCCTTGTTTGGTCCTGACTCTGGGCATCAGCAGTAGGCCACTACCTGAGGTTCTCAGCGTCCTGGCTGGTTCATATGGCTCTAACATGTCAGATATGTACTTTGGGGCTAAACCATGAAGAGATTTGTACACAACCAAGGCTGTTTTAAAGTCTATTCTTTGAGTGACAGGAAGCCAGTGCAGAGACTTGAGAACTGGACTAATGTGGTCATATTTCCTGGTTTTGGTCAGAACCCGAGCAGCAGCATTCTGGATGTTCTGAAGCTGTCTTAAGGCCCATTTAGAAAGCCCAGTGAGCAGGCCGTTACAGTAGTCTAACCTGCTAGCGATAAAAGCATGGATAAGTATTTCTAGGTCTGGTTTAGAGACTATTCCTCTGATTTTGGCAATGTATTTAAGATGGTGAAAGGCTGGTGATGTTACTGATTTAATGTGGCTGTTGAAATTCAGGTCAGAATCAAGTATTACCCCAAGATTTTTGACCTGATGTTTAGGTTCCAGAGAGAGAGCGTCAGAAGGTAACTGTGTTACTCTTGAAAATGCATTGAAACTTGGTCTACCTTTACCGCTATGCAGTCAAAGAAATATATCCATAAAGTTATTTTTATTTCACTCAGTTTTTTACAATGACCTGATCATGCATTTTCAAGATTCTCTTTGTTTTTAATGCTTTGCTTAAAACTGCATAAAGAATGCTAAACATAAAGTAACACTGCCAAAGAAACACTTCTGATACAATAATTTAATCCTTCTTCTTAGGTTGTTTCTCATTTTCTCTCTCCTTGTCATTCATCTGTCACTTAGAAGCATGTATTTAGACTTTAAAATCCCACAAGTGATAACCTCAGTAATAATCCAATTAACTTTCTGTCAACCTTTTACACTGCGGAAAACATGCATTTGTGAAATAAGTAATATTTGCATTACACACCGACTTAAGATTGCTTTAGCAGACATTAATATTGTGTATACGAATTTGTGTCTTTCCACTCTTATGTCCTAATGAAATCTCTATCAGGTCCTCGCTTAGTTTATTTACACAGCCAAGCTTGTCTGAATTATTAATATGTTGGCACGTTGCTTCCACGCCTCCTGTTCGACCCTAATGAAAGAGGAGTGATCTGTGAAAGTTAATCTGGTACGCTGGAGGCAGGAGGCATCGGTGGTCTGACCTCCCCCTAAATCCCCCTCAACTAGCCTGACTTGCTCGCTGGCCTGCATCCTGACTGCCGGTATAGAGACACTTTCGAGAACAGGCATTTGGACAAAAGCTCAATGGACAGCAAACCTTAATCTAAAGACAGGCAAAATGCCAACTGCCTTGCCAACATTTACAGATGGTCGCAAAGAATTAAAAGTGTTTTCTGCTTCTCTATTCTTGGGTCTGACAACGACCCAAAAATGTTTCTTATCCAGCTAAAAAAAAAAATACACACAGAGACAACGCACGCTGGTGTGAGCTCAGACTCCAGAGAGTAAATCCCAGCTGATGGGATCAACTAGATTTATTTATTTTTTGACCTGCAGCACTGCAGACACTGACATCTTCTGGACATGTTTGGGAGTCAAATTACTTATATTTGTACTTGAATAAAAGCATGCAACAATCAGGCGAAGCATTAGAAACAGTGATAAGTAAAGAAAAATCCCCTGGTTTTATGTTTTTGAAACATTGAAATATTTTGAGCTTGAAGTTAATGTGTTGGAAATACACAAAAAAATGGACAAATGTAATGTGTGTTCAACAAGGGCGAAATCGTGACAGGAACAACTGACCGTCAAAACGTCATTTCTTCTCTATATAATTATTTCATAGAAACCAGGAATGAACTAACAACATCATTAGGGGCTCCTATTTAGAGTAAGATTGCTGTCAAAAAGAAGTGTGCACAACTATACCATTTGTATTCATGTTCATATGTCAATTAAGTTCCCGCACCCAAAACTCTTCTGACTTTGGGGAGCAAACAACCATATATATGTAGATATATGTCGTAGATATATAATGATCTTACCTGTGATGATTAACCTGAGGTGGTTTTTCCACCCCTTCCACTGTCCTCTGCCATCTTTTAATTTGGATTAGGCTGTGTTTGGTTTAATCGGGGATCGATAAATACACACTGTGATGTCATTTTAACAGCTTTTTTACTCATACCCACAAACTTGAATACCTTCACGGCCGTTCTGGAACCAAAAATGGAACCAACATGCAGTGTTGTTTCTGATTATCTATGTATACTGTAATGTAATTCCATTCCGTAGTAAGATATGTCATGTCAAAAAGGTAAAGAAATTAAGCAAAATCGGCAAATTTATCCTGTCTATAAAAACTGCACACAGAATTGTTACAGCATGGCAGGTTTTGTTATCTGTGCAATTACACCTCACAGTTTCATGATAATTCTGAGGCACGCTTCGATGCTTCAAGACATTTTTACACAGCGAGCTGAAAAAAATGAGCGGTGGTGTGAAAAATCACACATCCAGAGTCAATTTAAAGTTGACAGCTTTGGAGAATTGGTGTGAAACATCCCGAGAAATGTTGTACCTGTACAGTATGCATGTAAAGAGCTGTGCTACAACCAATGGTGGGTGGCAGCTGACTGAAATGTGTTGCCAGGAAAACAGACAGCCTCACCCCAAAGGAAGCTTTTGGAGCTCTTTTTGATCTTTGCAGTGTCAGAGCGTTTTAGGCTGAACATCTGTCAACTTTCCCAAAATAACAATGAACTGAAACTTCAAAGCACCACAGTTGGGGCCTCTCTTCTAGCAATCATTTTGTTTCGGTTTAAGTCAAATATACACAGAGATATATTAGGCCCCAGCGTTTCCGTTCATCAAGGCTCCATGAATAATATCTATGTTATTAGATAGTGCAGCAGTATCAGATTTTAGAGTCCACCCAACCTTAACACCTGGCGGCATCAACGTTCACTTTATCCATTGCTTGCTAGGTCAATCAGACACCAGGTGATAGCTAAGTACCTAATGTTTGTACCTGTACGAACTTTGCAAGTTAATACATCTTTCAACCAACAGTACAGTTCTACTTTCACCGCTACACACAACCATGCATCATTATGCTGCCATCATCACTTTTCACCTTAAATATTCTGCATTTGCGGTGAGGCGCAGTGTCAGTTTTCCACAATACATGCAATTAGAGCAACTTCTTTCCCATGTCCCCACCAGGGCTTAAGGAAAACTCCAATTGAAACCCCTTATAGCAAAGATTTGTCTGCTCAGCAATCCGTACCACCTAAACTGTGAACATCCTCAGCTCCCACAGAGGCACAATCAACCTATTGGCTGCTTTACTGACTGTTGTTCTCCTTTTCCAGCCTGCTCCCCCTGTGGATGCCCATGCTTTGCTGGATTTCAGTTGTACCTTACTGAGCAGCTTTGGATATTGTTTTTTAACTAAGTATATTATTTGGTATTATAAAGGAGCCTGAATAAATGCCACAGCTTTCTAGATTTTGAATTGCTACAAAAATGATGCGAACCGTATTGATTAGCCCTCGACCTTAAAGGAATATGTTACTTTGTTTTGGCTTTTCACATAAAATCCAAATAAAACACACTGGAGTTTGCAGTAGTGACGTGACAAAATGCAAAAAGGGATACCAACAAGGTGTTGCAGGGTAGACAACAACAAAACAATCGCCTGCGCTGAGTGAGAAAGCTTGTGAACCAAGCAGCCGACTGCAAGAGCCATCTACCGCTCTGTGTTACACTTCCTCCGAATAGCACTTCAACCAGATGACGTGCTTCTTGCTCATTCCGTATCCCAGCTACCGTCGTCCTCAACTGTCAACTTGCTGGGGTTTTTCGTTCCTACGTCTAAGAGTTTACTCAGAGTGGGGGGGGGATTCAGCGCCCTCTCTTCCATCCAAGGCCTCCAACTCACAAGACCTCCTTTTATCACCACACAAAGGCAGCTATGTCCTTCTTTGTGTCTTACTTGTTATCCTGTCTCGCTCATGTTCTGCCAGTCAGCGTTTCGCACCGCTTCATCATTCCTCTCCAGTCCCTCTGCTCTTCCTCCAGACTGCAATATAGTCTCTAAGTGCCGCTCAGCTTGGCACTGAATGGGGACCCTTTTCAGCACCACCTGGCATTTGTCTAACCCTCAGCTGGTTGTTGAGAATGGAGGCTCTGATGCTGATGGGCGGAAGGCCTGGATGCACGCTGGGCCTCCGAAACAACTTTTCTGTGCTACTGCTTCAGATATAAAGACAGAAATAGTACTCCTGGTGAGCATCTCATGTTGTCTGCGCGTCTTAGATGTGCTGGCACACACTAGCTGGTGCCTCAGACACTTAAGCTTTGAGAAGGCTGTGACAGCGCTGTGAAAAAGCATTTACCCATTTACAAATTTCTCATCACTTTCAGAACAAATTGTAATGCCAGACAAAAATAACCTTGGTAAGCATATAGAGATTGCAGCTTTCGCATATCTTTTATTCGAGGTAAGAAGCTATTCAAACCTACCTAGCGCTCTGTGAAAAAGTAAGTGCCCCCGTAACATAATAACTTCTTGTGCAGTCATGTTTTGTTAGCTAGCTTTTGGTCTTAATGTCACGGTAAAAGAACTCTGACTCACTATTCTTTGCACAATTGCTTTGCTATTAAGATGCGTAAAATGTAAGAGCGAACTTTGACTGGGTGACCCTAAAATCTTTTTTTTTTTTTATAAACCCAGGTAATCCAGATGTACATTTAAGTATTTCCTGGTTGTGCGACAAATGAATGGTTCCAATAAAACACATCGGTGGTACAGTCCACAGAGCAGTGGAGGACATCCTGGTCAGACCGTTTCATTAAGGTTTAACTGTCGGCATGTAGGTCTTTCTGAAATCCTGTGTTAGTTTTATCCCACATACGTGACACACTGTTGTTTCCTCAGTCCAAAGAACCGTTTCACAAAGGTCTCGGGGTTTCAAAGATGCTTTCATATTTAAAACATTAACACTAGCCTGTCAGGATGTGCAGCATTGTAGATATTGTTGTTCTTGGTTTAACCTGGATGATTCATTAATGCTTGGAGCATTATTGGTTATTCTTTGGAACGTTTACCACTGTTTAATCTTATTTTCCATTTTTAGATATTGGCCCCTCAAATCTAAAGCAAATGTTTCCAGACTTATAGATTTACTGACTTGTTTTTTCATCCATTCACACATTTTTTTTACATAATTAATGGCCTACATATATTTAGCGCTTTGTAAAGTCAGAGGATTACAGGACGTAATGTTTGAACCAACAACCCACCAGGTAATGGATGAATCCTTACTTCTTGAGCAAATCCTGCCTTTGAAGTTGTGCATATTTTACTTTTTCTAAAAGTTTATCTTGCTTTATGTTCTCTCAGGCATTTCCCAATTAGCAGCTTGTTTAATTGCATGCAGATTTCCATTAAACATACTTATTCTGGGAGAGTTTTTCCTTCAATTTAAATACCCTTTTATAAAAAATGCAGTAAATTATGATTTGAAAACTGCTTTAATCACATTTTTTCTTAGGTTATTTTTGTTTTATATGGCATTTTGTTTATTTATCTGAAATACACAACTGACAACGCAAAATATATAGTTACTTTTTTCAACGTGTCTGTGCAAAATAAAATCTTTTGGTTTCTAAAGTCTGAGTAAAATGTACTGAGTCATCACTGTCTCATGATTCCAAAAAGACATATCAGCAATCTATAGTCCAGGATGACACTCCTCTTATCCTCTTCAAAAACATTAACATCATTACTTTGTGCATGTACCCTAAGGACAAAGAAAAAACGAACCCAAAAGCTTCCCAGAAAAAGCCTGGAATCGGGCTAATGCTTGTGTTATACGCCTCTATCCATCAGTCTTAATGGAGGACTTGTATGTCCTAAAAGCTGCTTCTGAACCAAGTCTGCTGTAAAATACAAGGAATTTATGATTATTTTCACCTCCAACAAACATTTCTTGGGGGAAGAAAGACTGCGGAGTGCAGTGATTTATCAGTGAAACTTCGATGTGGTCCGCAGCAGCAGATAAGCTGCACTGTGAAAAGAGGGAATAAGATTTTTTCAATTTTTAATAAATATATTCCCTGACTCTTACTAAAAAGTCTGTTTTTTTCAATAAGTAACCATCAATCTGGACGTCATGGATGTCATACAGTTCTAAAACAGAGTCCTCTAGATTTTTAAGATCTGTAAAGACAAGTTCTCTCATGTAACTATCCTGGGAGTGAATTATAATCCAGCAGTGGATTATAAAAAAAACTGTACTCTGAGATCCTTCTGAAAAAAGTAAGACTTTTAATAATAATTAAAAAAAAAGTTAAATTTATATTATGTAAAGGATTTGGATGCTTAACTAACTAGATGTATTCATTTAAAATCTGTAGGCTAAGTCCTTTGCACAATAATTACTTTTTTTAAACATAGCATGGTTTCAACAGATACTAATATACAGAAAACTCAACAGATGCTATGCTTGGGAAGCCATATTCAAGAAATCCACCAGGCCTTAGCTGTTTCCCTCTGCAGCCAGAAAACATGTGAATTGCATTTCACGGATTTCAGAGAAACAGCGGAACTGAGGGCCGTTTTGTTAGCTGATTTCCCATCCTCACGTCCGGCCGGATCTTTTGTTTTCCCACATATTATGTATCAATTTGTTATAAATGTCAAACAGCGTTGTCGAAAAAGCAAATATGTGGTCCTGCTAAGGTCTTTGTGGAAACCTAGGAGCCAGCAGAGGGCAGTTTAAGGCAAACAGTTTGAGCTTTCACTTGGCTTAAAAGTCACAATGAGAGCAATGATTCCTTCTGTATTTAACAAAATCAGTTTGGACATTTATGCAGGTTGAAGATGACTGGATCCAGTGTTTGATATTGAATCACATCAAGAAATGTACTCTGAAAAGAAAATATGTTTTTACGTTTAATAATAAAAAGCAGCAATTTTTTTTTAATAAGAGTCACAAAAAGCAACGGGATGAAGCTGTCCAGCTGGCATGAGTAAACTATGAAGATTGGATGTGTGACTGGATTGCAAGGCGTTCAAACTCACATGTCAACTGTGAGTTTGTAACTCGCCATGGCAGCTCCTGCTGTGCGAGCTACAGATATTTGATAGTGAAATCTGTTCACTCCTCTCTGCTACAATCCTGCTTTGAGTGCATTAAATAACTTTCTTGCCCTCACAGAGTGCTCTCAAGATAGAATCCTAACATTATTATTATTATTTTTATGTTTTCCTGTTTGGGGAGACTTTTAGTTGCCCTTTTTGCCTACCTACAGACAGCAAAATAATACAAAAGTATACTTTTTCCTTCAAAGTAATATGCAGCAAATGATCACCTGGTCTAGCTTTTTGGTAGTTCTACCTAAATTACCACAATCTGTAATTGAAACTGTTGCTTTACATTAATAATATCCAAAAGACTAAACACAGTATGTCAGATGTTTTGTTTTTAATTTCTATTACACTTTGTTAATGGTTTTAATCAATCAAATGATAATAACAATAAAAATGAAATCAAAGATACTTTATTAAAAGTTGTTGTGGTAGCTCATTTGATTAAGTAGTTATTATAAACAAAATTTGAGGTGGGCAGAAAAAGATTAACAGTGTTATAATATAACATTGTTAATAATTGCATTGCATTATAACAATATAATAATATTAATAACAGCTTGCAATTCTACAACAACAAGACTAATAACAGTGCAGGATTAAGCAACATGATAAAGATGCACCAAAAGTGACTTTCGCAGCACAACCTCTGTCAATCATCCACAAATGTGTGTTTGCTTTGTGCAAGTCCAGCCTCTTCATCTCAGTTTGCAGAATGCTAAGCACATGCACGTGCATGGATGCATTGTGAAACAAAGGGCAGAATGTCACTTTGTTACATTTTTTATTTTTGAATTTGTTTTTTACAAATTGTGAGTAAAAGGAAGTCCGCGTGTTTTCCTCGCTTCGCTGCAGCTGACTAGCGTTTCGCGGCATGTTGCTCGTTTTGTCCAAAGTTAAGACACTTTGTCGCAGGTCCACTTCCGGTCGCCTGTAACTAAACCCCAACAGGCTCCTCCCACTGAGTTGTCCTGGGAAACGCTAACAACTGCTGGGAGAGACGAGCCGCTTCGTCAACGGGGAGGAGAAAAGAAAGAAAGAAAACAACCCAAACTTGTTTTAAACACCTTTGGTTCCTTGGACTTTATTTCCCCCCCCTGCTCCAAACTTAGACTGCGGGCCCCGAGTTAGGAGGATTATGCGTGTGAAGGCTGCGCCCACTTCTCACTGACGGAGCTTCAGCCGCCTGAGGTGAGAGCCGCGACTTTCCAGACTTTTGTAACGTGATGTGAATGCAAGCCTGCGTTGCTCGTCGCTTTGTGTGGTTCGCCGGCGTTTTGAGAAGTTGCTGAGTGGCTGCTGGGCTTTTATTTTTTTGTTTTCTTCGGTTCGGTTTGGTTCTGCGAGGCCTCGCGGTTCTGTGAGCTGTAATTTTGACCCAACTGAGGTTTAAGCAGCTATTTTAGGCTATAAAGCCCCAACACTGTATCGACGTTTACTGTGCAATCCAATCAATCATCATTACAAATGTAGTTAAGATGCAAATCGATCTATGGTTAACTTAAACTTAGTTTTTATGCTGATGAGACTTTATTTCTTTATTTTTTTTGTGGTAATCACAAAGTAATTTATATTTCATTTGGTTGGCCAAATTCAGATTTTAGCTCTGAACTTTAATTAGGCTGTTATAATATATATATAATTTCCTTCTGGGATAAAAAAAGTATTTTTGATAAAAATAATTTTTTTTCAAGTCATTTTAAATTCTTTATTTGTATCATTTACAGTGTATTTAGTGATTTAATAATTTTTTTAAAATTAAATCTCTTAGGGGTGTCCCGATCCGATACTGATATCGTCCCAATATCGACCAAAAAACAAATATCCGATTATATCTGCCTACATCCAAAATCTTCGATGTGATCACTCCGACACAGGCTGTCCGATCCAGCGTTTGATTCGTGCCGCCATTGCAAAACTTGTCATTTATTTACTTTAATTACAGAATCTTTCATTGAAGAAATAAAATGTATCAATTTATTTCTCTGAACTTTTGTTATAAACTTTTGTTCTTAGAGCACAATAACTTCATGAAGCACTTTCTAATATTATACTGTACAAAAGTAATAAGAGTCAGTATGATTCATGCTGATATATCAGGTACTATATATCGGGTATCTATACTGTAGACTGAAATATTAATAAAAGTGTTGCATCGTGACACCGTTGTTTACAACGTGAACCTCCATCTGAACCTACAGTCTATCTTTTGAGAGATATTTCATCCACCTTTCCATCTGATCTGACTGTCTTTCCAGTTGCTGCTAAAGAAAAGCTTCCCTCAGCATAATACTGGCACTACTGTGTTTCATGGTGCAAAAAGAGTTACTGCCTCTGGAGTAACAATGGACATCTTGGTTCTTTATACATCAGTTTAAATGAACGTCCATCTCTTGAAAGATTTGCCATTGTTTCACATTATGACAGAGTAAACGGTTCTCTGCGACCTTTGTGAAACGTGGGTTATTCTTTTAAACAAACCACTGTTTTAAAAAATCTCAACAACTTTCTAACTGACCTGTCTCATGTTGTTTGATCACTGTTATTGATGTTTGTCCTGGGAAGGCGAATCCTGGCTAGGCGACTTCTGCAATTATCCATTCTAGTTTTCATTCTGGGATGTTTAAACAAAAGGGGATAAAAAGGCATACTACACTTTTAAAGTTTTTATTTCTAATACATTTCTTTCTTTAGATACTCTGTGTAACCATTTCGCACAACCTTGTGTTGGTCCATCATGTAAAATCAAACTAGTTATATATTGAGATTGGTTATTCTACTGGTTTTAAGGTAATGTATGTGTTTACAAAGTGCCATATATAACCCTATCCCTATAAAAGTGTTTTAAAGTAAGTCAAACTGCAAGTGGGGCTTCATTACTTTCTAATTTATGCTCCCGAGCGGCTCTGCACACATGTGCGAGGGGAAACAGAGCCCCTCCTGATTCGTTTGCACCAGCTTGACCTCATCCACTTAAACACGTTCAAAGGGACCAGGGACATTAACGTGGCTGGCTCTGAGTCCCCTTGAGTTTGCCCTGAAGTTTCCCAGTACACACCCCCATCTTCCTGCCGTCCACGGTGAATTACTTGGCATTTTTACCCCGCTCTGCCAGAGTGCAAACCACTACTGTGAGGCCCATCTGCTGGCCTCTTAAGATGAGGCCAAAAGTTTTTCTTACTGATGTTTCTTTGATCATCTTATTTTCCCATATCTGGTTTTAAGGCAATTAACATTCTTCTGGATCTCTTTTTAGATGACCATAAACATAATTTTTATTGCCACTCTGAAATATAAATCTAAATACTTACATTAACTGCAACAGGACCCTCACTGATGGCACTAGGTTATATTGTACATTTTTGATGCATTTTTGTGTGTTTATCTCTGCAGAATCTGGCAAACATTTCATGCAACTCCCTTATCTTGTAAAGCTATGTCTGTATTCTTGATTGTTGGCTAGATGTTCACTATCCTCATATGTCCCAAAAAGGATAGATCTGTTATGACTTCATTCAGAAATGTGTTACATCGGTGGTATGATTCCACTTCTTGTGATAGCTACTTTTTAACTTAATCTGTGTCAGAGGTTAAGCTGTTTGGAGAAACTGTGGGAGTTCCAGTCTGGATGCAACACTTTAGAACAGCTTGGTGATCTGGTATGTTGGTTTCAATGCCTGAAGCGGCCAAATGGACGTAGAGGGTCAAAGTATAACAGTTGGATTTTATTGGATAAACCAATATAGGACAGCACATCACTAGGAAGGGAAGGATGAAACATTAACAGATTTAATCCTTTTATGGGTAAAATAGGACACTGCTGAATAAAGTCTAGATCAACCAATCACCCGTAGATGTCAGAAGTGGGTACATACATTTTATCTTTCTATAATCTGATCTCAGAATAACTCCACCTTTTCTGTGAAAATCAATGAACGCAACAGACGGGTCTTTCTGGGAACATACCGGGAGGCAATAAATCTTGGCTAATTACCTGAAAACGATGCTATCTGTGCATGGTGTATTTTAGGTTGACACTTGTTTAATGGGGCATAAAAAGTTTTTTTAAGGTCAAGGAATCAAGGAATCTTTATTTTTCATCACATCACATGTGGTACATGAGGTGGGACGAAAATCTAATTCCCCGGTCCAGTTTACTCCCTGATAGCAATTTAAATAATGTAATAAAATATAAGAATATAAGAACTATGCGAGACTAGGATTTGAGCTACACAGAATCTACAATATGGACACAGAGTCTACAATATGGGACTTCGGACATAGCAGCATTGAGGATCGGAATGCAAATATATAATAATTTATAAATTATATAAAGGTATAATGATAGTAAAGTTGTTTAGGTATCAGAAAGAGCAGATATCAGCCCTTTGTTGGGGAGGAAACATTGACAGGACTAAAGATGGATAAATAATGTGACGGCACCTGTGGGATGCTTGACCGCTGTATCAAAGTGGAACCAAGCAGAAGGTGTTCAGTGTTTGAGTCCAACAGATGCAGCAGATGTATAGCGAGGTACACTTTATCTACTTTCGGAGTAGACCTTTATAAGTACTTGCTTTCGGCTTCTGACAATTGCTTCTCAAATCCATGCAAACCTTCAGTCGGCTTATGAGAGCAGAGCAGGCCTATACTCAGTCTTTGACAAGACTACAAATTGTGAAAGATGTTCTATCTCCATCCGATATGACTGAACCTGAGCCATTGACAAAATGATAGATCAGACCAGAAGATACCTTCAGCTGTAACTGCTGTCAATTGTGGTTTTATAGACTGACCACGTGTAGGTAATTCATTTAAAATCCCATTAAACGCCACAGAACTTTGGGGTTGCTAATTTACAAAGATCTCAAAATCTTAAAGGGATACACTTATAGTTTTGTAAAAGGCTGTATGTAGTGAGGTAAAAGCAGCAAATTTGAAAATGACATGCATTCCTTGGCCTTGCCGTAGCAATGTAGAGAAAAAAAAATTGTTTTAAGCAAAAGGAGCCCCTTTTAAATCTTTCATCAAAAAATAAAATATTACTCTCTCCTGTAATTGTAGCTGACACCTTTTAGCTGTTACCACTGTGGTGTCATCTCTGGATTGTTAAGCTTGTTTCCATTTAACCAGAGCATATTAGTCTGTTCTCAATGTCCTCTCCCAGCAAAATTTAGGCTCACCCATGAGGCCGCCCCAGAAAGAAATATGTATTTATCTCCAGATCTAGACACAAATGAAAGAGGAGATGGCCTCCCATTATAAGGACTGTAAATTTCCATGAAAATTCTGCTGGCTCCATGCTGAACCCAGCCAATTTCTCATCTTCGCAAACCCCCTAATTTAATGATGATGGAGGATATGCACTGTCGGCCTATAATTATAACGTATTTACTATAGAATGGAAGCTTCCAGGTACTCCTTCATCAACGAGCTCTGTCTCATGTAGCTTGCTTTTTCTGTTTTGCCTAGAAGAGTGACGGTTGAATTCCCTGCTGATGTTCTCAACAAGGCCTTGACCTAATTTTTTTTTCAAGACTGGAATTGCTGGAATCGTCTTGGTGCACCAAACAACCTCATTGTTCCGAAACAGCCAACATCACCGCAGCTCTATTCTGCTGGAAAATGTCATGTTGGCTTTGTTGTTGGCTTTTCATTTGCTTGTGGTGTTACAACGATGTTCCAAGCTTTCCGCTAAGATCTGCATTTTTTTACTTCCCTGATGTATTTTACAGTCACTGACATATGCTTGGAAATTAGGCTTAGGCTGGTCAATGGTGTCAAGTTATAATGAGGCTTTTTGAGGCTATGGATTCAAAATAATTAGGATTTTCCGTTAAACCATAACTATGGTTAAAGTGTTTTTAAGGAGATTGTAGAGAAACTGCTGGCCGTGACTTGAGTTTTTTCAGATTGACTGTTGATCTTCACGTTTTAATTGCTTACAAGAAAGATAAATGTTTGGTTGTACGAAAAACTAAAATTGGATAAAAATGTTTTGGCAATAAAGGAGCCATTTGTCATGCTCACCAGTAGAAATGACACTAAGCAAGCTAAAAACCGCTTCGCTGTCAGTGTAAGCAGATAAGTCCTGGCTAGCAGTGATTACCTAAATCAGCCACTGTCCGCTTGTTAAATTTCTACAAGTAATACAAAAAAAAAGGTTACAACTAAGAACTGCTTTTAAATGTATTGGCATTGGGAAATTGCTTAATGTTTTGCACCAGTATAGGTTTTAAAATGAAAAGAACAACAGCTAAATCCAATCAAAAATTAATAATTAATGTGTCCATATCAGAAGCCCTTGTTTCTTTTGTAGATTTGCAACTGTCAGTTGTTACAAAAATCTGAGATATAACCTCAATTGCTTCCCCAAATCCCAGAAGAGTTAAAAAAATAGAGCAAAGAGAAAAGGAGCAAGTTCAAACCATATCTCCTATCAGTCGTAAGAGGCAAGTCTGATATCTCTCTACCTGACTTTATAAACATGCGAAGGCTAATGCAAATGAGGTGGATAAGCATTGCTTGCCAACAGCTGGTGGTGTCAACCAGGTTATGGTATCGTGGAACATTGTCTCTTCCTCCCGGATACTAAGCACTTAACATATCATGAAAGTCATGAGACTGTCATACAGCAGCAGTCTTCAGGCCTCTTCAGGCTTTTGACTGAATTACCATCTACAATGAGTCTTTGAATGTGTTGTTTGATATGAGTTGATTCAATATTTCTCCTTTGGTGTAAGATATTTTAGAATTGAATTAAAACAGTTCCTTCACTTGGGTGATTTTTTTTGCAATACATTTTTGGATAAATCCCATGATACCAGGGTACTGTTAGGTTAGTCAAGGTTATGGTCTGCTGCAACGCTAGAAACCTGGTGTTTGTCATGGGCACACCGAAAGAGTTGTTTATTTTCAAGGTCATGTTCCGATTGCCTGCAGCTTCAGCACCATCGTGTACAGAAACTCGATGACATTGTGTTTCCTTGGGGTGCAGATCTGTGTCGCTCTCACCAGGTAGACAAACAATTAAGAAGTGGATCCAGGAGAAACTGCACATTCTGCACAAGTTGATACAAACAGTTCCTAAGTGGAATCCTCACAACTTTGTACAGAGCTACAAAGGGGGCTGTGCTGACGACCTGCAGAGAATAAATAGTTAAATAGGGCAATGGAGTTTCTTTGCCTTCTGTCCATATCTCACTGAAATGATGCAGGAACAGGGCTCTAAACATTGTCAGATGCATAGTGTGCAGGCCTGTTGGAACAGCTTTATCTGTTCTCCATATCCACACTTAACATATATTTTAGTGATTGAGATACCAAAGAGTTTTATGGACATCCTTATTAAGGAAATAAATAAAAACACACCAGGAAAACAACCATTCTGCAATGGTTTCGCAATGACATGCTTTGGTAATATTGTGAAATAGTAGTCATGCTGTTTTTCCGCTTTAAGAAGCTAAACTTTACAGTTTGTAGAACTTCACGTTTATTGATAAAGGTACGTGCAATGTTGATATTGTACAGGGCTCCAAGTGTCATGAGCTCACTCTTAGTCATAACCGGGCTGTGATGAAATCTCACAGTGGTATTTATACTGGGCAGCGCCCAAGAGGCTAAAGGTCACACACTGGTGAGGAAGACGGCAGCAAGGAATATGTATTTTCACCAGACTAATCCTTTCGCCGCAATATTTAGTCAGAATTTCGCCATTGTATTATTTTGTAATATCTCGCAGCTGTAATGCCTAAGGTGTTCCCTATAGATGAATTTATACGAAATGTTCATCTGTCGGAGTGGCAGAGTTGGCCAGAGTTCCCTCTCTCCAGTCATTTGGGTTAGCTCCTCTGAGGAAATCCCAAGGCAACTCCAGGCCTTAGAAACATAGTCCCTCAAGCCGGTGCTGGGTATACAAATATGTTAATTCGTTGTTGTAACTTTACGTAAAATAAATGCAAAAGAAAACTGGTGTGGATTTCATTTTTATGAAACACTCTTGTTCACTTTTTGACATGGACTGCTAGTGCTGCTCCGACTTCTGACCTCTCCGGATCTGTTGAAGCTATCGCTGCCCAGCATAAACACAGTTTGAATACAAGTTTGTGTTACGGGGAGAAAAAACTTTTTTTTAGAAAGTCAACAAGTTAGCATTTGTTACATTTTTATTTTAAAACTCACTTTTAATTCTACAAGTGGGGGAGATAAACGTAGATGGGATGTGGCTCAGCTAAGGGCTTTATACCAAAGTATGCTATTCAATTCAAACATTTTCATTTGTTCCATTTTTGCTTTTTGCTCTTTTTTTAAGCTGTTTAAAAATTATCACAAAATTGTCAAGTAAAACTCTTAATATGTGCTTTACAAGCAGGTGTTGCCACATTCCCATCTCATCAGTTCTTATCTTAAGTTAATAGCAATTTTATCTCACATCCACTGGTGTTATAAATGCAAGACTTAATGAGCTACCTTTGGAAAAGGATTTCCTTGTATGCTGACCTATTGACCTGCAATCGTAATGAGCTGTGATGTTTTCATTGTATAAGTTGATCTGTTGGTAAATGACACTTGCAAGACAACATGGTAAAGGAAGTAGCTTTTTCGCGTTAACTGACGTCAGCTGAGCATAGTTTAGAGGTACAGAAAATGCTATCAATCCGTTTTTTATAGTTGCAAAAAAGCGACAGTCTAGCTAATTAACATTGCACTTTTAGATTTTAGGATATTTTTAGAAAGTTTACACAGCTTCACCTGCCAACAAGAGATGCTATCTCAGCTTGGCGTTACAAACCAGATTCGCTTGGAAAAAATGAAAATAAACAGTGGTAGTTTATCTTGCTGTGTTACTATTAATTAAGACAATAAAATGCTGATTTTAAGCGTCTTAGTAGCACAAATAAATTGAATGATAAAGTAGCAGGTTGTATGTTTCTTGGGTATTCATAGATGTAATATTTTGTGTTGCATCTAGGCAGCGAATGTAGTGGCAAGGAAATGTACAATTAAATGCTACTGTTGTACACAAGTGACAGTAAAACAGTAAAATGCACTAATGGCAACAGTGCAAATCATAGCAGAGAGCCTTTTCACTTTTCTTTATTTCCTTTTTACAGCTGCATTTGTTCAATACCTTGTAGTTTTTATTTATCTTTTTTTTAATGCACCCCAATGGGGCTACAACACAAGTCACTGCTGGGAACTTTATTTCAAATGTGGAGTTCGCTCTGAACGCTAATATTAAGGAAAAAGAGTTGCTGCAGACTCCTGACAGACTTGTGTTTGCATTTTATATTTAGTTGCATAGAATTTTTTTTTTCTGAGGTCACCAAGGAAATTATTGACAGATAATCCTTTGTATTGTCTAAAAAAAAAGGCAAGCTATCCATGCGGAAGAGACGGAGACGGCACAGACACAAGACAGAGCTGATGAGGTCTACGTTTCAGGTATTGTTAAGACACACAAAATAGACTGAAGATGTGTTTGTTCTACAAAGATGGAAAAGTTCAATGGATGCAAATACTTTTGCCAGGCACCGTACATAAATTAGAAGGTATAGAAAGAGGAAATGTTTACATGAGCCATAATACCACACTGCTTACTGAGGACAGCATTAAAAACACAGTCACACCTTTTCACTAAGCAGACACCTGACCTGTGTCTCCGTCCCTTCTCTCTGACATCATGGCTTTGGTGAGCCTCCTGTCTGTGTTAGCACAAAGCCATATTTAGCTCAGTGTAGTCATTGTGGTGAGAAGCTTGCACGCCTTGTGAGGATACCTGTCCAGCAGAAACACACCTGTCCTCTGATGAAGGAGCCGTCCTCACCAAACAGGCTGTTGGTAAGATCTTTATTGATGCCCACACCCATGGCTTAGATGCCCGAGACAATCTCGGGATGAGCATTCTAAAACGTCCACTAGGAATGGGAGTTGTTAGTTGTGAAATCCGCCTAGCTTCTCAGGAAAGTTGCAGAGTATCTAAACTATGTTTTTGGCTTTGATGCTTATCCAAAAAAAAAAAGTAGCTTTTGACTCACCTAGCAATGTGACACAGCATTATTATGACCTTAATTTAAGGAAAGTAACCCGTTTTATCTGCAGCTACATGCTTTCTTGATGGCAACGATTCAAGGTGCCTTGTCGGACATGAAATTATACGCCTGTGTTGGAATATAGCAATCGAAACAAACCGCTTGGGTTTAAGTTTCAAATGGCACCAAGCACGTGTTGTTGTCGTCCTGCCTATCCTGCAGGATTAAAGGGGAGCTGTCTGTCACCCGGCTATTAGGAATTGTTGTGGAATTGACCCGAAAGAGGTCAAGAGTTTATCCGGTGGTAAACATGCACATTTGAAAGGTAATTCAGAGTGTCCGGTTGACCAAGTGTGCGTTTTGTTTATGCTGTTACTACTTTTAAAGGCTTCAGTATAAGACTTGCAACAGCTCTCCCTGTATTGCAATTTCAATTGTATATTTAATCCCCATTTTTTCTCTTCTTCATGTGTCTTTGTGATGGAACTACCTTTGTAAGATGTAGCATGAGCAATAACCAACCTTAGCATATGTTGAGCAACCAGACTCCTCTCAGACCAAACTATTAGACCCTCTAAAAGTTATATTTTACATACCATCAGATTCATGCTGGTTTTCCGCACTTGCTAAGCTGCTCTTTTAAGATTGGGGTGGAGGAGGAGGAGGCAATTGCATAAAAACTGGGGCAGAGAGTTGACGAAGGCCCAAGACCCGATTACAGGCTGGCCCCTTGTGTGCCTCACAGAAAGATAATGCTATCTTGGCCCACAGGTATTTGGTTTCAGTGGAGAGGGTAATAACTGTCACCAAACACTGAAGAGACCTTTCATCCCTGGGTCATGTGCTGTCAGCCAGCGTTTGTGTGCAGTCTCTGCACAGAGGCTACTTTTGTGTTCTGGGGCGGGGTCGCTCCACTGCCACGGCCTCATATCGGTCCACAGAAACAACAGGCAGGTTTGATTGAATCAAACATCCGTGACTATCTTAAAGGGTGGTCAACACGGTGAGGCTACGTTACCGCTGTGGTGCTGTCGTGGAAGTGACGTGGTTTGGACTAATTTAGCTGTGCTCTGATGGTAAAGCATAGGAAGACAGAGCGGGCTTCAACCCAAAGCAGGTGCACTTTGTGCTCTGGTTCAATTTTTTTTGTATCCGCGTTTTTGCTTTGCAATCACACTCAAACATCATGCACGTATCTTCCAAGAGAAAGGGTGAGGGTGTGAAAGGTGAACCAAATCCTTGGATTAAACGTAAAAACTTGCCAAGCATAGGTTGACCAGATCTCTAGGAGGCAACCAATCAGTTTGAGAAAAGTTTTGATAAAACAAAGAAGCATATAAGGTAATAAAAGTCTACATATTTATATACCTGAAAACCTTTATTTGTGGTGAAATATTTTGATTTATTTTAACTACAATAGTTTTTTTATTTCTTAATCTCCAGGAATTAAAAAAGCTACTTTTATGCTGATTTATTAACTTAGTCTGCCACATATTTAAGAATAAAAAATATGTACTATTTTTCTGTTTCCCCCCTGGGCCTCATCTGGCGCTTTAGATATCTCAGACTAAGCCTTGTCGTTCAATAGGAAACACAAAATAATACCAGCACAAGGTCTTTAATTTTTTTAAGCACATCCAAATATGGCACCTTAAGGCTTTGGTTTGAAAAGAAGAAACACAAAATGTTGCTTAACTTGAAGGCAACTGCTGTTTCTCTTCCGGGTGGTTAGATCGTCACCATATTGGTGCACCCATATTGGCTTTTTAAAAACGGGGAGAATCATATAGACAATAGAGGTTAGAGGTTAGTTAGTAGACGTTCTAAAGACGAGCCACAGACAGAACCTGCACTATCCACTTTGGTGCCTTAGGCACAACAACTTATTGTACAATTAATAATCTGTAGCAATAGGGAGTTTAACAGAAGTAGGACTCGCTAAAAAGTTCTGTTGGAATAAGACTTTAATTTTGTGTTGTCGTATTTGTTTTATGCAGAGCCCTAAAAACAACAAAAAACACTGACTTTATGTTGGAAACTGAGCGACATAATCATGACAAGTTTTGTTTATCTGGAAAGGTTTCATTGAGAGTTTAATAAAGCCCAACATCCTCAAAAGATGAACAGATATTACACTGCTTTTCAGAATCAATGATTTTGAGTAAAAATACATGCACATTTTTCATTTGTTTGTTTATCATTATCCCAGAAGACAATATTTTACAGTAAGATGCAAGAAGGTTTAACCAATTTTATTGTTCAGTTGACGGCTACTTTTACCAGCTGTGTGCCCAAATTATATTTGGTGTTTATTTTCTAAAAGATTTTAAGAGAAAATAAATGACCCTCCTTAGCAAATTATTCGATCACCCACAAAATCACTCAAACAGGAAAGTGTCTGTCCCTGTTCTAGCCAAGTGATTCAGATTCTCTCTGTTAGGTGTAGCTATGCAGTTTAGAGGTTGCCCTGATTCGGCCCCAGTGTGCTCTGTTTGCTAAATACAAGCAGGTATCGCGGTCTCACTGTGGCACACTGTATTCTGCCAACCAGCAGCCAGCCTACAGTGCATTCTTCCCGAGTGATATGAGCGCCTGGTGTTTTACATGTCCTGTGCGATGACTCAGACGCCATTCATGTCTGGAATGAAACTCTTGTTTTGGCTCAGATGGCGAACTGCGTGGATCCACTTAGCCTAAAAATGGATCACTTTCTCTCTGGTCTGGGTTTCGACAGCAAAATCGAAATGCAAGTAAACTTCTGTTTAACGACCATGTGATACTTTTAAATAATAAATACAACTGCAATTATAGTTCAAGGGTATGTTTAACTGCTCATGTTGTTTAAAGATGTTTTCTTTTCTTTTTGTAGCATTCACAAAAACAGTTTTGCGTTATACTGGAAAACTGTTCATATCTTTCCAGTGTTTTATACTTTTATGAGTGCATCAAACTTATATAAAGAATATGACAGTGTTTGCAAGCAATACATGGAATGGTGAATTAGAACTGTTACTTCAGTATGGATGGCTTTTGTGGAACGTTTGGTCTCCTCCTACTATCTGAAGTGCAATTTATCCTAGTAATATACTTTTCCAATATGATGGAGTTTGAGTTTTGACCCTTGATTCCCACACATGATATGAAATATAGTACGATTTAAGATGAGTACGATTTTAAATCACATTAGGAGTAAGGGGGAGATTGTGATTAAAAAAGAGAGAGAAAGGGATGGAAGAGCAAATTACTTTGAGGATATTATGTATTCTAGCTCCACTGTAGAGGCTGTGACACAGTAATGGCGTAGTTGTCTTGCAGTTGAAAGGATGTAGGTTTGATTCCAGCTTCTTCCTCTCCCATATGCTGTATGAATTGCACCTGAGAAAAGCGCTTAACCAAAGTTTTGCTTTCGTGCCTACGGGTGAAAGTAACTGTACCATAAAGTGCTTTAAATGGTCATTATGACTGGAAATACTTCAAATAAATCAAATTAGTTTACCAATGCCCTTGGATGAGAAGTAATCATATTAGACTAGTCTGTATAAGCGTGCTTAATCCAAATCCCCCCCCCCCCCCC
>JAVLVB010000557.1:5021822-5040665 GCA_032876305.1 Orestias chungarensis | reverse complement strand
AAATCCATTCCTACCTTAGTGGGAGACCTGGCACTGGGAGGAGGAGGCTAGCTTTTCGTCCCGACCCGATTACTGATTCCTTCACTGACCTTTCACTTTATCAAAGCTTTTTTAGGCTGCAGGGGAATTCTTAATTATAAAATTTGGAGGGAAACAAGATTGCTAACACATCATTGAATGCATATAGGCTACTGACCAAATTTGCTTACATAACATGAGAGTATGTCTGCAGTGTTTCACAACGTACCTTAACAGAAGTAATAATACCTATTATAAAAAGGAAAATATGTTGCTGTATATGTTTTGATTTAAGACCTGGGGTGATTGCTTAACTTTTGTAGAAGGCATAACTAATATAATTTTTGCTTACATACAAACTTAGTTGATTGTGCTTGTAGTCTGAGAACTGGTATTTATAATTCACTGATTAAAATATTAATTGAATTGAAATAGTTTCTCTTTGAAAACAGATTACTGATTTCAACTCTACACCATACCAAGAAGGCCTTATTGGGGAAAAAAAGTTAAAATCAGTAAGAAAAAAAAAGAGGTTTCAGCCAGGAAAAACACAATCGATGCATCTCTGCCGAAACAACATACATATGCATCAGCTTCAGGTAAAATACAGATTTGCAGTTTCTGATGCACCTGCAGATTTACTCTGCCTCGCTGAGGAAAATCCAGGTGTTGTGAGGTCTGTCTTCTCCCTTAACAACCGTGAAGAAACGGACATCACACTGTTGCAAACAACTGCCAGGTGCGAATGTGTCGAGAATGTAGAACAGGACGGGTCTGATAAAGCACACGGGAGCCTTCCCCGGGCGAATAAATGTTATCGGCTTCATCCTCGGCAGTGAATACTGTGAATGTGGCAATGAATCTTGTAAATATTTGCCCATTGTGCTGCAAGCCAGATCACACCATGGTGTGTAAGAGGATGTCAAAATAAAATAACAAGGACAAGAGAAATGGCAGATTACAGGGGGGTGAATATGTTCAAAAGCATAAAGAACCAGTGGACATGATTTGAGTTTTCTAAGTCAATACGGTGCCTGTAGCGAGGAGCTGGGCCCTAGCCCAGTTCACTTAAGGCAAGAGGATTAGACTCCAGAGTATTATTAGAGCTCCTGATTATCCCCTTACCTGATCCGCCTAATTCGTGCTTAGTTCTGTATATTTAGCAGAAAATTGGAAAAAAATTTTGGACCGGGCTGCAAAAAAAGTGAATTGGCTGGGCTCTGGTGTGTGCTCTGTTGCTCCAGCATCGACTCTCCCAGAGCTCTATCTCTGCTGAACTCATTAGGTCCTGGCCTTTTGTCGCCGCCTCCCCCGCTGTGTGGTTGATGTGATTAATGCATGGCTAACCACCGAGGCCAGCAGCAAGGACTTGTTTTAGTGCCAGGGAACAGCAAACAAAAGAAAATTGTCTCTGCAAATAACAGAGGAGAACACGGGGGCTCGGAGATGAACAGATCCTTGACTCTTCCACGAATGCGAGCTCGCCAAGATCTCTCTAGGAGAGTTCAGCCGAAAGGTTTCCAGCCCATTTGTCTTCTAGTATATAGGTGTTATACCTTTTATTTTTTTAGGCTATTACACATCCAGTACCTCTGACCTTGTGTCCAGAAACTGACTTTAGTGCCCTGATTTCCACACTGGGAGTAAAGGAATCAAACATTAGCCAGGTAATCCTGCCAAGCGATTCCAGAACTGAGTAAGCCCGTCTAGATGAGGCATGCTAGTGTTTTTGTCGCTTTATTCTCCTGACTTTGCTTGCTCATTAACTAGTTGGTGATTGGAAGAGGCAGGTTTGTCCAAATAGGCGACCGCAGCTAGGGGACCTGAAACCTCATTTGATAGAAGTTTGTGTGTGTGTGTGTGTGTGTGTGTGTGCTTGTCTGCACGTGGGCGGGTGAGTGAGCATGTTTGTTCCCAATGTTTTGCACCTGTGCTCTTTCAACCCCCTGGTGAGAGTAGGAATTTCTTAACGTAATTTAGTTTTTCATCCAGCTGATATACTGCACATTCTCAATAATAGCAATTATTTAAACTAAGATTGTAATCGAATATTTGTTTTAGGCTGATATAGAACCAATATCAATATCTGATAGGGACACTCCTACCATCCCCCGTTCACACCCGACGAAGCGGCAGCAGCTATTGGCCAACTAGGGGTGGCACTGTGTGACAATATCCTAAGTAGCCATTTTCCCCAAAACTTTTTTAATTCTGCTGTTTCGTACACAAAAAAAATCGTGTTTTTCATGAAGAGGTAAGTGTGTTGATGTGGCGCTGAAGAGCGGGGTTTCGAAAAGGTTAGAAACTTAAATAAAAGCCAATTTCAAGCCGTCCGATAAAACTATGAAGCAAAGTCACATTTCTTTTAAGTTGTTGATGACATATGCTGTGCTTTCATATTAGCTGAAGGTAACATAGCTAATTAACTATAAAACTTCACTATATCCCTGGAAAATTCACAATATACCCTGTTTTAAAGTAAATTTGAGATGCATCTTGTTAGATACATTTTTTTTACCAACATTAATTGGTTAATAGTTCTGGTTATATTTAAATTCTAATTGGCATATTTAGGGTTTATTTTATTTTAATGGCAATTAACAATTATAGAGATTATTATTCTTCCTGATGATGATAATGATAACACTGCTGCTATTATTTTGACTAATTATTAAAAATATAAAAAAATATATCGTCATTAGTTTCATTCTTTTTTTTCAAAATGTCTATATATATTTTTTTTAAACTTTTTTTCTTGACTTTTTCCGGTGTGTGTGTGTGTGTGTGTGTGTGTGTGTGTGTGTGTGTGTTTGTGTGTGCGTGTGTGTTTGTGTGTGCATGCTTGGTCTTATACTGTTTAAAATCTGTTTGAAAAGAGCTGTAAATGTAAGGTTTTGTCACATTATACTACCATCAACTAAACACGTAACTAAATGTGCAGAATTGTTGCTGCCTGCCATAGGTGCCCTGTCTTTATTGATTTTTATCTATCTTTACTTCCAAGCTACTGTGATTGATTTCCACGTTCTGTGGTATTAGTCTCAGATCTGCGTTTATTTTTTTCTGCCGCCTTGAAGATTGTGCTCTCCTTATTTCATCCCCAAAGATAGTGGAGGCCTTGTCACACTTTGAGAAACCAGAATCTTAGAATTGTTATGCATCTGAAATTCGTAGGTAGGCTCATCTGATGTCTTGACGCCATGAGACGAGAAGTTACTGAAGGGTGGGTGTACAATCTGATAAAACGGGAAATGGCGGCGCTGTCTGGGGAATTATGTGCAGCATCACATTACATTAAAAAGCGTGGTATTCTCTGCAGCTGAAAATATTTGTTGCAAGTGATACAGAGTTGGGGGACAACAGTACAATTATCGTGTAGGTTGTTGGGTATTGACTGAAGCTTTCTTACAAGTTGTCTCTGTCTCTTGGTTGGAAGTGCCAGCCCAGTGACTGCTGTTGCCTACTCTTTAACAGCAAATCTTCTGTTTAGACATTGGGTGGGTTTGACGAAGATATCTAAGTAATTTTCCATATCCTGTTTATAAAAATTGGACAAAGAATCAAAATTTAATTGGTTTGTCTGCAGGAAATGACTTCAGATTGTGCAAGATTAAACATCACTTATCACTTTTTAAATAAATGACTAACTATTTGGTCTGGATGTGTTTGTTTTAGTCTGCGGTCAGTTTTCATGGTCACCAATTGCTGTACTGGAGTATCTGATACCCTACACTGACCACCATGAACAACTAAAAAGTGTTAAACAATAGAGATGCGTTCATTCAGGACTTTGCGACCGATTTCTGATCTCTGGCCTTTCAAAAAGCGTTCATGAATCAGCATTGATCTGAGCAGATATTTCTGTTAGTGCTCTGGCACAAGCAGATACCATACCATTAGTTCCAAGAAGTTACAGTCGACAGTAAGCTTTTCTACCCATGAACCGTTGTCTCTCTAAATACATTCTGTTGAAAGTGGGATAAAGCAGAACAATTTGGTGCTTAGCATTCTTCCACATTCTCCAACAATCCTCAATGCCTCCCCGATATCTGCTGAAAAAAAATCTCATTGTCTTTTACAGACTGAATAAGCCAGTCATAAAAGAAAATGCCTTTCTTCTTTGTTTAACTTCCTACATCTCTGTGTTTCTTTTGTCTTGAAACCTATCAGATAACTTGACTTAACGTTCACTCATCAACAATGCGCATTACTCACCTTTCCTTATTTTTGGGCCTTCCACTGTAACAGAAACTGTGTCCGCCTTTTGCATTTTGCAGCGTTCACGTGGGCACTTTCAAAGGAATATCTTAATAATGGGAACCAAACATGCTGGAATTATATATATCTGGGTTATATTGTAAGCTATAGAATTTTCCTGTCTCTTATCCAATACAGGCCTTTTCCAAGATCTTTTCTGTAAAGCCTTCCTTTACATTTCGAATTATTTTGTTGCTGAGTCAAAATTTTGTCTAGATTAATCAAAAAGAAGGCTGATTATGTTAAAATCTTTACATCAACACAATTTTAAAGGTGCTAAAATAATTCCAAATGCTTTGGGTATTTCCATTGGTTTGAAGCAGAACATGGACAATAACAGGCATCCCACAAGCACTAACCCATAATTTGTTCTTTTCTTTTCAGTGTCCAGGGACATGAAACTCAATCCACAGCAAGCTCCTTTGTATGTAAGTAACACTAATCACAATAGCTCTCGTGTGCACTTGAGGCAGTTTCTCCAGTGCACCCGGTTGTTTCCTCTTCTGAAACAAGTAAACACCAGATGTTTACATATTTAAGAGCTTTCACTTTTCTGACCTGTTCAGCGTGTGAATGGAAGCCAGTCTGCTGAACATGTAAGGTCTGCACAGCACAAACTTTTGCCACATCTAGTTGTGTTTTCAGCATAAAGACCTACTTTGTGTAGGTGTACCAAAAAACTGGAAGGTTTGTGAGATTGTGGATGAAATGCGCTTTTAGTCTGATGCCCTCTGAGCTTTGACTCACACATATATACACAGCACCCCCCAGGCCAGAGAGCCACGAGAAGCTATATAGGATACTGCTACACAATTCCCCTGCCATGTCCACTAGCACAGGTCAAGCCCTCAACTAGTTTACATCGGAAGTCGGGTGCCTGAACAAGCACCCACGGCAGAGCTTACTAGCACCAAGGATTTTCAGAAGTGGCTGACGAGAAAATGGTCACATGAGAAAGACATACGACATTTGCTCAGTTTCTACTTTCACACAGAAGAGTGATGCCTTTGCACATCCAAGTTGTACTTACACATGTTGCATTCATTACAAAGAAAAGTAGAATTTTAGAGTTTCAGAACAGCAAATTTCATGCTCCGGTTGTGTGTTGACGGCAGCTCTGTAAATTGGGTAAAAGTAAAAATTCCCCATCACAATTTGCTCAGTTGGAGAAGCTAACCCTCTTGTTTAAGCAGAACATGTCCCAAACCCTACAGAGTTTCTAATAACCACTCAAGGCCAGCTTCTTAGTGCTAATTACTGTTCGGTTACAAATTTGGTGCCATTGCTGATCTTACATCAAGTGTTTCGGTTTGATCTCCCTACAAATTAGTCGAAAATATATGCAGTTGTTCTTTTGGCCTCTGAGTAAGTTGATACATAATTAATTGTGTGTTTGTGTGTGTGTATTTGTATACTGGGGATATTTCTGAGTTAGGAATTCCACTGCTTTCCTTATTACTATGCAGGGAAAGAAGTTACACACAGGAAACAGATATAGGATATGTAGGTTGTATATATGCACATGTGTAATAAATCATTTACCAACTAGATAACCTTATCTGTGATTTGCAATCTGAGCAAGAGCATTGCGGCTGGTGGTTAGGCCTCACTAGGAATCAGATTTTAGGAAGTTTTTATCGTATTGCTCAGTGAGACTTTTTGTAGTGGTCAGTATGTAACTGCAAAAAAACTTAAAACATCTCCAAGACTTTATAGCTGTGTTTCTTGGACTTCATGTTGCTGCTTTTTCACTAATGTCCCCCTTACTCCTTCATATATAAGCTTAATTTAAAAAGAGATTAAAGAACACACTTTTGACTTTTGTAGCTTATTTGTTGTACTTTTCAGAGTGCTGTAGGAGCTACTCTTCTGAGAATTTGGTCTGGTGCTTCGGGTTTTGTCTTGGTGGGGAAGATATTAACCAATCTGAGGTCATTAAGGCATCCGTGTAAAAGAGCATAACTGCTCTGTCAGAAGTGCTGCATAGGATTTTCATCCAGGATATCTCGATACATTGCTGCGACCATCTTTGCCTCTACCCGGGGCAGGCCAGTTCCTGCTGCTAAACAACATCCCCATAGCATGATTCTGCCAAAACCATCCTTAAATGTAGAGATGGTATTTACCTGGTGATAAGCCATGCCTGTCTTCCCCCAAACAATTATACCACAGAGGTAAAGGTTTGTCTCATCAGACCAGAGACTTTCATCCCTTATGATCTGATTGTTGTTCTTCTGGAAACGTCTTCTGTCTGCACAGAGAACACTCTGAAGGAGAAGGGTTTTGATTTCATTGTTGATGTTTGCTTTCTTGTCACTTGTGGGACCTAATTTAATGTAACTTTCCAAGTCAAATCCAGTCAACTTAATTTGACAACCTCTGGAATACTTTTAAGCTTTAAAAACCTTAACAATGATTTTTGGAAACGCTCAGTTTTGTGCTTCATGTCAACGACTTTTACAAAAATCTCAAAAATTTCTCCAAATGTTTGTTTTGCGGAGTGTTTGTGTTTTGACCTTCGAGAAAAGACAATAATTTTATCCTATGTGGAGAAAGGCTGTAGCTTATACTGGGGAAAATTAAGCACTGTGAATAGTTCCTGGAAGCATGCATGCACACTGTTCCTTTTTCAACAAGATGTTAAGATGAAGTCTGTCCTCTTTAGCTTGACACAACTTTGTGTTGGTACATAACATAGCATTCCAACATAATACATTTAAATATAGGGTAATGTCACAAAAGGTTGTGAATACTATTGCAAGGCACCGTAAATGAACTTAATAATGGCATGAATTGCGGTTTTGCTGCATTGGCATTGATTCAGTGTGTGATTAAAGACAAGATAACTGGTATGTGTGTAATCGCTCCCACATAGAGCTGCATTTGACTAGGCCTGTTCCATCCACATTTAAGAAAGACCTTTTTTATGGTCAAAGTTCTCAAATAAGGTTAGTCCCACTCATAAATATGTTTTTTTGAATTTATAGCAACACTACTGTAAGTAAAGTTTCAACCTTCAGGAACCCTGCCACACAAAACAGCTTCCCCCGTTGCTCTAAGTTTGCACTGGAACTTCTACCCAAAGATGATCTACTTTTTGATCCCTGATTTGGTTAATATTTTCACTGAAATATTAACTGAGTAAACTATTTTATTACTCTATACAGGTACAAAAATAAACATGTGCAATGTGTGAAAAGCTAGCTCCTATTAGGCATCCACACTTACCCGCTGATTGTTTTTATCCTAACATTAGCCTGCATTATTGAATCTAAGTTTTTAGTTCCAAACAGTTGACGTGTTGATGATTTAAAATGACAGTTTTGTTGTCGTGGACAGGCAGAAGCTGGGTGTTTTGAAACGACAGAAGCTGGGTGTTTTGACACGGCTCAATTCATACGTGCTTTCTCAGAAAACAGGGGGGTGGGGTTCGTAGCCTCCAGCTGGGCTTTTCATGTTGCCTAAGAGCTGCTTGCTTCCTGTTGAAGCTTCGTGATTAGCAGGTCAATATCTCTGCAGGCTATCCGGCTCTCTGCTCGTTTTAAGTATTTAACGTAGAAATACAGACATCCATTTACACACGGGGGCACTTTGCATAGCTTTTATGTTTTCTTTGTGTACTTTGAGCCGAGCAGATAGGAGTAATTCTAATGTTCTTTTTTTGGGGGACTGGTTATTGCTGTTTTTAGACTTGCATGAGTTTAAAGGTATGATGTGGACGAAGTTTTGGTTAGGGTTAACAATATAACAATAATGGTTAGGGTAAGAGTTTAGGTTAAACACACATGCAGGTACTACCATGAATGGAAATCGATACAAAGTCCTAATATGGGCAGGAGTACGAACTTGTATACGCGGTGCTCTCTTGCAGATTTTGCAAAGATGACTGCGAATGAAGCTCTATATCCTGCCGGTCCTAGCAGATGTTTCACATCTATTGTTTTTTCCGTCTCCACCAGTTATGACTAACAACAAATTCGCCTTTATAAGGACTCTCAGCCATCCCATTCGAATGACAGGTTTTTTCCCCTGTGCTTTCACTTCTGTTAATCTCAGCACCAACTCAGCCTCAGCTCTTAATAACTAATATTGACTCCATGAATGTTATTTGTGGAATCAGTTTTAAGGTGTTTGTATGTCGTGGGGGGAAAATTCCTCATTGTGTTTTTCATTGCCGGTCGATGGTGATTGGGAGTAAATGCGAGACTTTCGAAGAAGTCCAGGCAGCTATTGTGTTGGAAAATAACATAACTCGGAATTCCGTCTGAAGTGATTTGCCATGCATTTTCAGGGGAAGAGAGAAAATCGTTTCTCCTTTTGCTTCTCCTTTGTTCGTTGTAAAAATGGGGAACCTATTTCACACCAATATGTTTTCATTTTCATGAGGTTTCATTTCACTCTGAGGCAGCAAACCCTAATTTCCAGTTGGAGCTAAGGATAAGAGATTAATTTTTAATAGAGAAAATGTCATGCCTGCTGGCTTCTGCCGGTCCACAACTCATTTACCCCACTTCTTCACCTCTCCTTGTTCCTGCTGACGCGCTCGGAGCGCTGCTAAACATGCACATCCATGCTGCAAGTAGTGTTTCTCCATTCTGGCTCTCTGAAGGTTACTCCAGGCTGTCTCTCTCTGTCTGTGGCCTCTCAGTCGACTTTTAGCACATCTTCTCCACTCTTATACAGCTGAGCAGCGTTTGTAGAGAGAGAGGCCTTCCATCTCCCAAGACTGCCGGTTAGCCTTGCTGCTGTCTGCAGACTGTTCTCACCCCCCTCCAGTTGGAAACAACACCCTGAAGCTACCACTTATTCAGAGGTGGAAGCAACTTTAACCCTCTGAAGCTCAGAACGCCTCGTTGAGCTGCTCTCGTTGGCTTTAAAAGCTGCAACTTCTCTCGGAGTAAGTAGGGACACATGAGCAAAACTGTAATTCCTCAGTGGGGGGGAAAAAAACCAAGCTAGTTTAAACAATAACCCCATTTTCTGTCATATTTCCTCCCACTTGGTGTGTCCCCAGATGTCATTAGATTATTCCACAAGTTGTGCAACCTCAGCCCGGCCCTTTTTTGGCTTAGAGATAAAGCAGCAGCGTTTTGCATAATTATGCCTTTGAATATGCACTCTGGCAATTCAACTATTATCTAAATCACACAATTTAAGTGAATGGATGCTGTTTAAATGGCCTGTTTTACCCCAGACACTGTTTATGCAGATGCACCCAGACAAATTAAGTAACGGGCTGTTTATAGGTATCCTTAATGTCCAACGCTTCTGCGATGCCTTTTTAAACAGCATGTATTTTGTGCAAAGTTCTTTACAAAGAGTTTGTTCACACCCACACATAGGTAATACTTCAATTTACTTATGTTTTACTCTATGAGTAGTATTCTGAACTGGACACACAATAATTGACTCATCAGGAACAATGTGGAATGAGGTCGGCTGTAAATGAAAACATTACAAGGATGGACTGGGAATTAAATAAGGCTGTATCCAAGGAAATGGCTGTAAATTGATAAAGAAAATGATTTTAGAGTCAATGTTTTTCACCTTTTGTTTGTTTAGTTGTTACTCTGTTTGGTGGCTGTGCTTTGCTTTAAATGGTCCATAACAGTCTTGATTTAAGAGGAACACTTCCGCCTCCTTTCACATTTGAAGATTTATCAAGGGATCAGAGAAGCCAGGTTGTCAGGGTTTTTGGATATATTGAAATTCCACCAAATAAACCTTTAGCAACATAATCAATGCACATGGGACTCATGTCACAATGATGACCTAGTGCGATGCTATTCTATGCAGATGATTTACTCACCTTAGAAGAAGACTTAAAACTGTTTAGCTGGGATACTGGTATGGGCTGGTAGTAAAGACTAAAGGTTGGACATTTTTCATGTTGGACATTGGCTCAAAATCAAAACCCAGACCCAGTTTGTGGAAGATGCCTTTTTTAAGTAGCTGTAAAGGTTATCTTTAAAAAATACAGTTTTATTCATGCAGGACAATGATCCATCAGATGTATTCATGTAAGAGAATAAAATTACATTTAGTTATTTGGGGGGTAAATTAGAAATTGAGACTTCTCAAAAAAAATTGGGGTGTAAAGTTTTGCTGAATTGTAATTCCATATAAAAAGTACAGATTGAAAATTTTCAGTACTGCATTGAGTGTATTGAATTACTAGTTAGCTTGGCTGGAATAGCATTGCGTATATTCAATACGCGATGCTGTATTGAATAGGATCATTACTGTAATATTGCTATAGTAATAAATAGTATTACAGCAGTACTAAGCTATAAGTTTCATATCCAATACGTGACTTTTTTGTGTTTTCATCTTTAAAACTAATTATAACTAATAATATGGGTGTATTATTCATATGGGGAAGACTTGGTTCAAGAATTTTTCTTTATAATGTAAGTCTTAATTAAAACTGATACACGCCAAACTAAATAATGTAACTGAAGCTATTTTACAAGTAGGTATAACAGTGAAAAAACATTGTAGGTAGGTATGTATTGTATCTTAAACCTAATGCTCATGAGCAATATTGTTTTATATTGTGATTTTCAAAAGGCTGTACGTTCTAGGTGGTGAGAGATAAATGGTATAAATGCTCTACCGTCACTTGCGTTGCTCCAGCTCTCTTCTGACTCTGCTCGCATACACCGCTGTGCGGCAGTGCTTGTCCCCTCCCAACCGTTTCAAACTCTTTTCGTGGATGTAAGAGTTAGAGGGTTAAATGTTAATGAGCTTTAAAAAAAAAGTGTTCCATGCATTTTTTTATTGGAAGTTGCTTAGTGGAGGTTACTTGTTTGTGCTTTAGAGACAAAGTTTGCTCCCCACTTTAGATGACACTTACAGGGTCTGTGTTCCTTCCTCTGCTGGACTAATCCTTATTTTTTCTTGGGTAAATTATGGATCAAAATTTTCAGTGCAGGAAAATGATCCACATCTCTGAACAGTGTCTGGAAGGACGTGGTGGATGCTTCACGAAAAGTTTCACGAAACTGACAGACCCCATGAATTATCATAGCCATTGATATGGAGGGTGGCTACATTGGCCACTGATTTTTGTTTTTATATTTATGTCAGAAATATTTATTAGACAGTTTGAATTGTTTGTTTTCATAAATGTCTCTTAAACACATGAAATTAGAAAGTAATATGGAAAAATTTAGTTTTGTAATAGTTCTGATCAATAATAGTTGTCTAATAATTGTGTCGCTATTATTATTCCCCAAACATTCAAGTTTAAGGTCTATTGGAGAGCTTATTAAAAATGATTGCCAAAAATAAGAGATTCCTAATAGCTATGCAATAATCGTAATTGTTACCGCTTCCTTTCACTGACCGTCCTATTTGTCCCTGCAGGGTCGATGTCTCGTCACAGTGCAGCTGTCTGAGGAAGAGCTGGCTGAAGATGATAGGGAAGTGGACTACTTTTTGCTGTTTGCCGGCAGCACACAGAGACATCTAACCAGCACGCTGAGGAGCGGCCATGACACCTTGCAGGCGTTATGTCCCGGTGAGCCACCTCGCAGCAACGCCTCGAGTCTCCCAGTCACTTCCAATGGCAACCGAGACACAGTAGCCAACACAAATATGAACTTACATCGCTGCTTTTGTTAAAGTCGAGTATTTCAATAGATAGAAGAGTCTTTCGTGGACAATAATTAGGGTAAAATTTGTTTGAATAAAGAAAATCTTAAATGTAAAAAGAGTCTTTAAGTACTCAATTTGCAGTGTGTTATTAAATATATTTTCACCATTTAAACTTTCTTCTGTTTGTCTCAATACAAAACTTAAACTATTTGATTGAGATGTTCTTTGATACAAAGCTTAAAGCAAGTTAATTAATTCCTAAGTTGACAATACAGGGTGTAATTCCCCCTTACTTCTTTATCCCTAAATAAAGAATCAAAAATCTGTTTATTTATAAAGCGCCAATTCACAACACGTTTTTTCAAGTCACTTTACAGTAGAAAAACAAAACCAATTCATTCTAATCATAAAGCCTAATAATGCCGACATTTGAAAATAAAGAAAAAACATCCAAGAAGCCTTAAGTAACTGTGGAGTATCTGCAGAAATCCATCACTCATGGGGAGAAGGAAGGTATTCAGAGTTAATCGGAGGATGGATAGGTATTTATAAAGAACAGCCCTTAAAGAACAACTAGAAGGAAATGGTTTAGTCCTAAATTAGCTTTTCAGATTTGCTTTATTTATACATAGAGGGGCAAAGTTCAATATGTACACAAGAGGTTGTCAAAAATGTGTAGCAAGTAATGGATATGTTTTCTAGCATGTATTAACCAAGGTTTGAAAGGGGACATTACTAACACTGACAGTGGTTTTATCTTTGGGTACAGATAAGTCCTAGGAATATTTATAACATTCGTCTGGTTTTGTCCCATCACCGAAAGGTCAGCATATGCAGTTACAAAGTGTCCGACACACAATTTCCCCTCACTGTCTTCTGACTATCATTGAAATCCTTTTATAATAAGAAAATATTTGAAAAGGGGAAAAAAACCAAAAAGGTAGGGAGGTAGTAGCAAAATGATTTTCAGGTAACAGATTAAAAGTGAAAAAAAGATGTGGGTTCATAAAATGGGCGAATGGATAAAAAATTAGCTTCCGTGACATTATTTAGAAGCTGCTTAGTCTGGGAAGCTGTTTGTTAACGACATTCATAAATCTGCTGACTGGACTCTTAATTTTAACACCATTTCCTCCCTATCCGCTCTCTGTATGCTGCTTTTCAAGACGATGTAACTTTCGAATCGTCTCCAGTCAACCCCATTAACCCAGCTTCAGGGTTAAGTCATTGGTTTAGATGGCCGATAAACGTTAGAAACAACCAAGCTAGAGTTATGTTTTTTTTTTTTTTGTGCCCATATTTCTTCTATCAGTTCTGTTCAGCCGGGTGTAATCAAGCAGGACTTGAGGCTGTTTTCAAACAGTTTAGAGAGTCAACAAATCCGATAAACGGTAACATATACTGCTACAGCTGTGGCCAAACGGTAAGATGCGATATGATGTACGGAGGACACGAGGAAAAGTTGTTGCTCAATTTTGTTTCCCCTCTGTGTCTTTTATCCTGACAGGTGGAGAATAAAGACAACACATGATAAACTGTGTTATTTTATTAAGAGCTCAGGTGAATTATAGATGCCCGCTGCGGGTTGCAAAGAGGTGTTCCTTTTCACAGATTGGCTGCGCTTCATCGCTTCTTCAGTCCGGCTGCTCTGTTTTCCAAATAGCCTGAGCTTGTAAGCGGCCAGAATGTTGTGGGGTGAATTTCCCTGAAGGCTCGAGAAAAAAAAAAATGCTTGTGGAGTTAGTGAATCCCTGCTATTTAAATGCCCCGGAGCAAAGCAATAAACACATGCTTGGCTGGCCATCAGCCATCTGAGTTTATGAAGACGTGCGATGGAGGATTGACTCTGTGAATTTTACCGGGGAAATGTTCTCATTTCAGGTGTTACTATAGTTGTTTGCGTGTTTGCAATAAATCTGAAGGATGACATCTTCCAGGATTGTACAATGTGTTCACAGAGAAAACAATTTCTGTATTTGAGCTTTGAGAAATGTTATGGTAAGGAAAAAGCAAACCCTGCCTAGCATTTGGACATATGGATTTTTATTATCACACGAAGAAATTCAAGTCAAATTAACTCAATCTTAAGAAAATAACTACAAACACTAACATGACCGTATTCTAGGAATCTCATCCTAACAGCAGACTGCAAGATGCTGAAAGAAGTTCCCAAAAAATCCTGAAACCTCATCACAGAAGCTACAACTTATTGCCACTGATGCTGATAAAACGTTAGTCTTTGTAATCATAAGTAAACCTTTCAGGTTTAGCATAGTTGAGGTGTGCAGAGAGGAACACTTTGCACTTCACCAAAAGAAAACACATGAAGCCAGAATTGCACGTACTCTTTTTAATGGATACTTTTAGTTTAGTATGTAAAAAAAGAAAGAAGATGAAACAAATGACTTATTTTACCAGATGTTAATTAAACTCAAAACTGTTAACTGCTTTCTCTTGCAAGATCTATATATTTCCTTGGATGTTTTCACTTTTCATGTGACTGTGATCAATTGCATAGACCTCAGGCCTCGTTGTTCATTTTGTTGTGATAATCCCATTTCGGTAAGCCTGTTTAATTCGTTCAAACTTTAAACATCAACTACATATTCACCGTCTCCGACGAACATAGCTGGAGAAAATCTCACACAAGTAACAGCGTTATTTATCTTACTGAAACATTCGTCTAGTTTAACTAAATCTTCTTTGTTGGGAAGCCGACCAGGCTCCGGTAAATTAATCCTGCACAAGGCCCTTACTTTACATTAAGCTTGCAGAGTTTGCATATTTTCTATTTTTCGCTTTGGTCTCTGGACCCAGATTTCCCGCGCACAGCCTGGGACCAAGCATGTCAGGTTAATGTGCGATGTTGAGTGTCTTTAGTCAGGCAAATCGCATTAATGAGCAGATGTCGGTCGTCACCGGGGCTGCAGAAGTGCAGCTATCGAGGAAATGACAGAAGTGCCCCTGCGAGTTGGGCAAGTGTGACAGGGAGGCAGCTCATAACTGAAGAACAGAGCTTTTTAATAAAAATCATCGGAGGGTGTCACGAATTCAGCTTTATTCTCCTAATATTTTTCACTTTGTCAAGGGTTGTTTTGCGGACTTGTTACTCGGTCAAACGACTGTACATTCAGTCAGTTTTTACCACTTGTTTGTTACTTTGCTATCAGAGCTACAAAATCTGAAGGCTGTGTAAGAGGAATCTTGTTTCTCTGAGATTTGATTAAAAAAAAAAAATTCCCATGAAAAGCTGCTACATAAACTGGTTTGCGTAAACAGCTCATTAACAGGAATGTCAAATATTTGTTTTTTGATAATGGATTACAACAATACAAATAGTATGTAGTTTTGCTGGACCATACTTGGCATCACTGACCCAAATGTTGGAGGGAGTGTATATGTCGGTGTAGAAAAACCCACAATTTGTCAAGCTTTATCTAATTTATATCCTGACCTTCTTCTTGTACCGAGCGCAGATTAGGTTGTGAGAACTTGATATATTAGTGCAAACAGAACAGTTGAGATCCATCACTTAAAAACTCTGTCTAGCTTTTAGGTTTTTTTTTTCCCCAATGTTTAATTATAATTTAAACTGATTTTTAGGTTTTTCATATAAAAATAAATATGATTATTCGATCAGAAAATAGCCCCCAAAAATCGGCTAAAACTGCAGGTCTAATTGATGAAAAATTTACTGACAAGGTTTGTTTTAACTACAGTGCTTTTAATGTTTTGCTGATAAAATGTTGCCTGCTCTCGAAAACATTTATATTTATATAAAAATAAATATTATATTGATATTGATTGAATGGTGCAAAAAAACAAGTTGGTAACTTTCCAGGCTTCAATTCATGATTTTTCCCCGCTGATCTCTCTTTCTCTCTCCTTGTATCGTAGCTCATGACTGCTGTGAGGTGGTGTTGGTCACCTTGTGTTCAGCAACCCAAACTACCTCTGGGGACTCCGAGGAACCGGCTCCCTGCCCGGGGTCCGTGTCTCAATTGGCCGAGCAACGATTCAACTTTGTCCAAGATTTGGCTTTTGACATGGCCCAGTTTTTGGTGAGCAGTCATTTCAAGTCTTACAACAATATCTTGTCCAACGTAGTGAGCAGGTTGATAAGAAATCTAATCGTTTTTCTTGTTTGGTTGAGCTCTAATCTCTGGCTTTTATATTCAGTTACTGAATTGTTTTTCTCTCAATTTGTATTAATTGTATTATTGAGTGTGTTTTATACTGAGAAGAAAAGCCTGCTTATTTTGATTCCAGCATCAATACACCTCTAAAAGACTGTTATTTCTGTTGCTTCTAACATTTTGGTAGCTGAAAACAATGTTTTTAATAAAAAAGGTGCTGCAGACGCTACCATGCAAAAAAAGTGGGTGTCTGGTTAATGCTCAATGTTTCAAAAGCTCTCCAGACCCAAAACTCTTTTCTCTCCTCTGTTAAAACATGACTCATCTCCGTAATCACTTTCCCCCCAGGTGAGCACAGCGGGCCGAGCGGGTGGCCTCGACGGGGCTCTGCTCCTGGATGAGTGTCAGATTCCCGTGCAGGAGTGTGAGCGCTTGGATGAGAGCCTGGCTCTGGCCCTCCACCACCTCGTGTTGCCGCCGGGATGGAGCCTACTAGGAAGCAAACAGACCAACAGCACTGGTGAGCTGCAAATACAGTTACATTTAGTTCCTTACCAAACTGTTCAGACTATTACTACTATTTTTGTTATTCTTGTTTTTGCACTGCGCGATGTCGCAACTAAAAACGCTAATGCAACCTATTAGACTTTTGTGATAAACCAACAAAAAGAATTAGGAATTAGAAAGAAAATAATTAATTATCACAGTCACAACATCTGCAACAAATCTCTAAGATTATGGCTCTACTTGAAAGATACATCAAGAGCTTGAAAGTTTAAAGTTTTTTCTTAACAATTTTTTAGAAAACTAACTCCAATGACCTCAAATACCAAGACTTTCTACTGTTTCCCAGTCGCGTTTAAATCTTGACTTGGGCTGTTTCATCTAAACGTAATATGTTTTGATCTAGATGTAGTTCTTAAGATATTTTCTAGCCTCATGGTTTTCCAGGACTGGTTTGTGTTTTCCTCCTGCCATTTTTCTGTGATCCTGTACCTGTTACCTATCCCTGCTGAAGAAAAGCCTCCCCCACAGCATGATGCTGTCACAGGCTGCTGCGTTTAGAAACATCTGCAGCGATTCCTCCAAAAACCTGTTTAAAAACCTCAAATTTTTAACTTCTATTTCACACCTACAATTATAATTCCTGCTTGCGCCGTTTGAACCCGATGAAAATTCAAACAATTGAATATTTTATATTTATATTATACTTATTTACAAATGCAATATCACCACCATTGTCTAACTATCTAGAAATGTTATTTTCTGCATATACTCCACATTCCTATACATTTATCATATATATCAATGTCTTGAAACATCCTTTCATACCGTTCTCTTTTAAAGAATCTCCAGCACCTTTCATTGTGAACTTTTAAGTTGCGTCCTCATCTGCTCCGGGCAAGAGCAGCGGTTCAGCTTGTGAAGAGTGGATGTATCAGTGCAGACTGAGACACGATTTTATTGAAATTAAAGTGGCAATTTTCTCCGGCCTTTGACTCATTTCACTTTAATCAGTTAAAGGAAGCTAAATGAGCTGATGTGGATGATAAAGTCTGCAAGGTAATTGCTCTGTGTGCAGCAGCATAAATAGGACTTCTGGGAGTAGTTAGTGTGCTGCCTCTGGCTATTGCTAGGATAGTTTCTTATAGTTCAACTCGGATTTCGATATTAGACGAAGCCAAAAGAACCCAACCAAACGTTTCAACGTAACAGACAAAAGCAGGCTGACATGACTCAGGAAGTGTGTAGCTAGGAACGTGAGCCTCCACGCTTCTTGAAATGTTCTATTTGTTGTTGGTGTTCAATCCGAGAAATAAACAGATGATTTTTTCTGTAATGACCTTCCTCTTGATCAGATAAGATCCACTCGTGACTATAATGAGTCCTTAGATTCTAAACCTGGGCACAGATGGACACACCCTCTCTCCTTTGCATTGCAATCAGTTGTCACAGTTTGAATGTGGACGGGTGCCTCCAGCTGTGGTGAGTGATGTGTGCTCTAATAGATTTTGCTGCGCAATATGTCACCATCTTCAACACAAGACAATCTGCAACAGTGAACTGCAGGTAGGGGAGGGGAGAGGAGAGCGGCCCCCTCTCCATTTATCAAATCTGTCAGATGATGGATGGTGTCAGAATGCAGGTGGAGGTGACGGTGGTTTATCTCAGTCATCCTTCACGCTGTGGGCCCACAGCAGTCACTGATCTCACACCACTGCCAGCTATTTATTGTTGTCGGGGATGTTCATCTCACCTGGGAAATCTTGCATGTCATTAAAATTGGTTAACAATTCACAGTTTGTTCTCCGGGCCTGGGGTGGCTGCTGCAGTAAGTGTCAAATTGTGTTTGAACAGTGATGCACGGAGCACGACAGGGTCAATGTTTCTTTAAAGGAGTAGCAGTCTCAGTTAACTCAATCTTGTTGTGTTGATATTTTATTATTTGTGTGCTTTTCATAGTAACAATACAATATTGAACTGCTTTGTGCCTTCAAGATTCTGCTTGTTCTCTGTTTTAAAGGCTGACAATCCTCTATGATGAACCTAGTGGCATTATTTGTTATATGCTTTTGTCAGCATACAGCTGGTGTCTTACTGGACATTTTGAGATGATTGTATCCACTTCTAAAATGTCAGGGGATGTTCGAATGACTCGAGCAGAGGTGGAGTTGAGTGATAATAAATTTATTGAAGTAATGGTAGTGAACAGAACACGAGAGGAACCATACAGGGAACAACGGACAACGGAACAATGCGAGAGGAAAACTAAGGGCGCGGAGGCGGAACTAAAACTACCAACAAGAAAGAAAACAATAAACACCGGACCCAA
>JAVLVB010000557.1:4996812-5018381 GCA_032876305.1 Orestias chungarensis | reverse complement strand
ATATCTCCCCAATTTTAGCTTCCCTTCATTGGCTCCCTGTCAAACTTAGAATAGATTTTAAGATTCTTCTTTTGACATATAAAGCCCTCACTAATAAAGCTCCATCGTATATCAGAGATCTGATTACTCCTTATATCCCAAACAGAGCACTTCGCTCTCAGACTGCAGGTTTACTGGTGGTTCCTAGAATCTCTAAAAGCACAATGGGAGGCAGATCTTTCAGTTATCAGGCTCCTCTCCTGTGGAACCAGCTTCCAGCTTTAGTCCGTGAGGCAGACACCCTGTCTAGTTTCAAATCTAGGCTCAAAACCTTCCTGTTTGATAAAGTTTATAGTTAGAAAGAGGTAGAGAAGACAGCCTAATCCGGTTGGGGGAGGAACTCAGTCTTGACAGACGGTTCTCCTTTGCTCTACCTTCTTCATGTCTCACTCTATAGAGTTAAGTTATTTAAGTTTTTCTATAGTTATGCTGCTATAGGCTTAAACTGCTGGAGGACAATCTGACCACTTCTCTCTCTGCTACTTTCTTCCTTTGTCCAATCTACTTAGTTACCGTTATTTCAACCTTGTTAACCTTTTGTTTTCTCTTAGTGTTCTTCTCTCCATAGTAACCACACCTGGGATTGCGTTCTGTTAGCTGAGACAGCTTCTTGGATGAGAACATGGGCTGAGATGCTTCCAGTGACGTTCTACAACTGCTGCTATAAACTCTTTTATTTCAGTATCCTGTGCTTCTAATTTAGCTTTCTGTCTTTTCAAACCCCCAGTCGGTAGTGGCAGATGGCTGCTTGTACTGAGCCTGGTTCTGCTGGAGGTTTCTTCCTGTTAAATGGGAGTTTTACCTCTCCACTGTCGCTACATGCATGCTCAGTATGAGGGATTGCTGTAAAGTCAACGACAACACAAGCCATTGTTTCTAGCTGCTGATTCCAGAGGAGTGAATGCTGCAAGTCAATGACTCGATGCAATCTACTGGGGTTCCTTAGATTGGAAACTTTTTCAAATTGATTTGTTAGAATGTATCTTTGATTTTAATTGATTTTCTGTGAAGTGCCTTGAGATGACACCTGTTGTAAATTGGCGCTATATAAATAAACTGATTCTTGATTCCAAACCTACCTCACATTGCAATGCCAGATGTCTTTCACTGCCTGTTTGAATTTTGGGTAATTTGGTATTATATATTTTAATTTTTTTTAAATTTTTTTATTTGAGGAACAAAATGAAGCAATCATTGTCAGCCAACCTTTCGCCAGTTCATACCCACCCTGACAACATTTCAGTTTAGTCGCCCCTGACAAATTAAGTTAGTTTCTGCATTCTACTGTCAAGATATGTGGCTATTTGACTCTAATAAATAATATCTACTAACAGGGGCATATCGTTTTAATAAAAAGCCCTAATCTGTCATAACCCATGAGATCGGTATAAAAATGAATGGGAATAGAGTGAAATACAGGGGTTTCAGACAATAATGTATACATTATTTGAATTATCTGTAAAACTTTTTTTTAAACTTTGTTTAAACTCTTCTTAACTAAAACCATTTATCCTTAAAAATAATCAAATTAAATTACTTAATTATAAAGATAAGTGAAGTTATACACCAAGATTTATGGTGGGAAATACTTGGTTCACATGTTCAAAACCTGTGTTATTTATCGTAAAGGAGCAAATCAACATGGAAGTGAAATGCCTGCAGTAGGTCCGTGTGCAAACACTTGAATGTCAGCATATGAGAAGGCCGATGATTTTGTTCCTCTCTTTGTTGCCATGATGTTTGTCGTCTTCACAGAACAATGGAGGTGTTCAAAGAACGTGGGTGCAAAGCGCTGTTTAGCACGTTCAGATCGGGGCATACAGACAAGTTCTGGGCAAGTGACATTCCCGTTCCAGTAATGGCTTGAGAATCTTAATTGTGCTGTGAAATTGTCAGGTCTTAGCCACAATACTGCCCCCTTACAGAGAGACTAATGATGTAATTTTTTGTAATTTCTTTGTAGACAAACATTTAAGTAAAAGAATTGAAAAACAGATGCTGAACAAATGGACTGAAGCGCATCATCAACTGGAAATGCTGTGTGTTTATGGGAAAATTGTTTGCGCCTAACTTAAAATGAGGATGCCACTAACGGATGGCCATTTAGAGAGCTTCCCTGTTACCTCCGAACCCTCCCTTTGTGTGTTCATAATTACATTTGGCTCGTGAAAAGTGAAGTCACTCATAGCACGGGCCGGTGGCTTAAGCCAGCAGGCCTCTGTGTTGATGCGATCCACCCAGGATTACGCAAACAGATCTGCCTTTCAAGTAGGTGTGTCCCTCTTTACAGGACCATTTCTGCACGGAAAAAAGTGGAACATGCTTCAACTTTTAACGCTTAAGATTAGAGTTTCGGTTTTCCTGGAAAGCTCATCAACCAGTAGTGGCCTTTTGAGTAGGTTATCACAGTTTTCTTACAGCATTTATGTTACCGCAGGACTGAGGCGAACACGGAGACCGACGAGGCGTCTGAGATTCTCCAGCTGGCGTCCGCAGATGCTCGTGTGTGCTGCAACTCTCCTACGTTGAACACACACACTCTGACGGTGAGCGTCCACCCTGGCCGCAAAGCTCCGACCCTTCAGGAGAGCGTGGAGTATCTTTTACACCTTTTAAGCCACCTCCATGCCAAGGTGAGTCACCTTGCCCTCCAAGTGCATTATCCCTTGTCCTGATGGTTTTATCCAGGACCTCTTCAGCTCCTGGTCATTCCGGCTTGTTAGTGTTTTCTCTGGCTTCATTTTTTAATCTTCAGGCTTAGTTTGTTTAAGCAAAGGAACACCTTATGTAATCATAGAGCTGACTGTTGATAAGAGCAAGAGTGCAGTTATGTTAGTTTCTCTACTGAAACCAGACATAAATCTCTTTTTTTCTGCTTTGTAGGGAGTTTCTGTATTGGAGCTCCAGTTGGACTCCCTTCACACTGCTGCTCAATGTTGTGATGGTATAAAAACAGACTTAACCTGTCAGGAGCAACTTCAGCATCCCACTTCAACGTCAGAGTGCCTGCATACAGAAACTGAAGGGAGCGAGGGAGAAAGTATCAAAGACGAGAGTTCCAGTACTGCTGTTTGTGAACCTGGGGAGACTTGTAACTTGGAGAAAGACGAAACCTTCACTTCAGTGTCAGACATCTCACTGCAGCAGCACATTCTCGACCCCCAGGAAGATGGGGTGTGTCTCAGTTTGAACTCTGAGGGGAAGGGCTGTCAAAGGGAGCAGGAGGGGAGGACTGATCACTGTCCCAGTTTAAATTTCTGTGACAGCATTGAAAAGGAACTGGGTGAGGCAGAAAGGGAAAACGTCACTGTAGGAAACGTACCAGCAGAAGGCTGGCATAAACAGGCAGAGGAAGCTGACGCTGTAGAGGCTGTGATCCGGGAAGAACAGGAGGCCGGGAAGGGAGAGGAGCAGCCTGAGCAGGAAGCCGGAGACGGGACAGTCACGAGGAGGAAGGAGAAGATCACATCAGAACTGACGGTTGTTTCTTCAGACAGCCGAGACACAGACTCTTCAGTCATGGGCCAGTCTCCAATGTCAGGAAGCTCTGAGATTTTAAACGCCCCTAAATCAGAAACCAGGCCGGAATCTCAGGAAGTAGAGAACGTTGAGGAAGAACACACAAAACCCACCCAGGAGCGTTTTGACGAGCACAATCCACACGAGGAAGAGGTTGGGAGGGAAGAGTTAACCGACCACATTTCAACTCCTAGGGACACCCCCAGCCCACCGCTGATGATCAGCGATGATGTAATGGAGCAGTTTGAATCTGCTGTTCCACATCTCCTGATACAAAGCCTCCATGAGGGGGGACCTCCGCCAGACGTAAACAGCCAAGAACAAAACCAGGAAACAGCTGGTAGAGATTATGCAGCCGAGCAGGAGCAAGGTTGTGCTCCAGAAACTGCTTGTAATTCTTGGAGTAGTGCCGGAGGTCCGAGCAATGAAGAGCTAGACAGTGACTACGGAGCTTTACCACAAAGTGTTGCTTCAGAGGAACCCGAGAATGTGGATTTGTGGATCGCTGATTGCTCCAAGGAAGAAACGCGGACCGACCAGTTAAATTCTGACACATCACTTGGAATCATGCTTACTAAAAGGAAGGCTGATCAAGATTTAGGTGTGGCACACCGCGGCTCCAGCGACGATGAAGGCAGCTTTAGATCTTTTGAAAGCTCTTCAACAGAAATATTTCACCTTACTCAGGAGAATGACCCTATGCAGGAGGAAGAGGTTCTTCAAACTAAATATGCAGACATGTCCTCAAATGAGTTTTTCACGGACCCAAATCTAATACCCAGTGTAAACAATGAACATTTATCCTGTAAAGCTGCCGAGCTTCCTTTGGACTCTTGTACAGTCAATCCCCTGACTCCTTTAGAAGGTGGTAGAGATGATTTGGAGCTTGAATCCCAGCTATCAGAAAACCTCCAGACAATGGAAGGTTTGATTTTTAAAGGAAGCAAAGAACGTATTATAGAACACTCAGAACAGGAATCTGTGATGGATTCAATTCCTTCAGTCACTGAGGATGCTCCAGTAGTGGAGGCTGGTGAAGCTGGAATCAGGACCTCCTGTAGCTCTGATGTGAATTTTGAGATTGAGCATGATGCATCAGAGTTGTCTGCCAACGCCGAGTCTGAAACAGGTCTGTTTGATGGAGAGGAGAACGAACAACAACCAACTGAAGATGATCAACCATTGGAAACGAATGATAAATCAGAGACAGCAAAAGAAAGTGGAAACGTGGAAATGCAACCTGAACAGGATATGTCAAAGAGAGTTGAGGACGTGGTGTCAGCTGAGAACGAGTTCACCATCTTCTCATCACAGGACGCTTATCCTTCTCCAGATCCCATGGATGTTAATTCTTTGGAGTTGGAACCACCTGCTGCTATCACAGAAGTATCGGATGAGCCTCACGTCGAGGATCAGATGGCTTCAAACTCAGAGGCTGGCGATGCAGTAGATGGAGTATTGGAAAGCAGCGTGGCTGCAGACCAAGGTGGGAAACACTGATTTACTTACTTGCCATATCAGGTTTAGTTCATGTTCACACACTCATTCATCACAGGGTATATCTTTATCAATGTCTCATTCTTAGGCTGAATCAGATTCAGATCTTTTCTTGTGATTAATGGGAACGAGAAACTTTTCTAAACTAAATCCAATAGAGCTCATTTTAATTGTGGTCAGAAAGGTTTTTAGCATCTTGCTTATGCTGTTCCAAAGAACTGTTACACTTGCTTTTTGACCTCCTTAGATCTAATTGTGCTCTTTGATGGAATATAGCATTGAGCTCATACAGTTTTTGCAAATGTTTCAACATATTATTTGGGTTTTACGTGACAACACAAGATAACCTAGTGCAGATTTTTGAGATTTTGAATGAGAAGAGAAGTGTGGCATACGCATCTACCCTTAAGCCGATACCCCCAAATACAATCAACACACCAGCCTTGCACATTGCACAGACTATTGCTTACACATTAAACAGAGAGCCAACTAAGAGTATGGTGTAACTCCAGACCTCTATTTTGGGATGAACTTATTCACATTAAAGCGTATTTGTTTGTTAGAATCCGGTAATATTTGTTGCAAGACTTTCACTGATGCTCTCCGTCCTGTATGACTGAGATTGAGCTATTTAAAGAAAATATATAAAATATTTTAATCTTTAGCTGTGTGGTACTGGTGGAACCAAAAGACCCAGAGCTTTAGCTGCAGTTAAGTGTTTCAACCACCATTTTCCTTCCCTTTTGCAGAAAAGCTCCTTTTTGTATGACATTCTTTAATAGACTCAAACTCATTAAAATGTGTGGTTTGCTACATTACAAACTAAAACATTTTTTTAAAGGTTATTAATACTTTTCATTGGTCATTTAATTCACATGTTTTGTATGACTCTTTCAATGTGATAAATTGCATGTTTTGACGGCAGAGGGTCTTATACGTCAGCAGACAGCAGTCACATTAGTGATGCACGTGACCGGCTCTTAGACGCACATCTAGGAGGCAGTGCTGTGCTAGACTAACACTCCCAAGCCAGCTGATATTTGTTTTTGTCTGTGTGTTTGGAGCAAGTGAGATTTGCAGGCTGTCCCATCTTTTAAGTGAGCTTTTGTCTTCCCAGTTTTCACTTGTTTGAAATAGCGATACTAGACGCATGTCCCATAAAGACTGGTAGAGGGCAAGACTACCAATTTGCGTCACTCCATTAGAGGTGTGTCCTTATGAGGTTGGAGGATATATTTACAGCATGACAGCAGCATAAACCCTCTGAAATATTATAGGGTTTCTGATTTTTCTCAGGCTGTGTATCATCAGTATGTAGATATCCTATCATGGTCAGTTCCCCTTTTATCAAGCATTTTTTACTTCCCCTCATACTCAACACATACACGCTTGTGGAATAGAAGTGAAGTTTTTTTCATCTTCTTATTCTTGGCCAGAAATCATTTTCAGCTTTACAGAAATTTTGACTACTTGATCTTTTTATTTATAGCTGCTGGAAGTGTGCCCTTTAGAAACTTTCTTCCTTTAACACAAACTGTCATTATTCATGTTGAAGATGTGCTACGGGACTGATTGTGCTGTGTTTGCTTCCAGAGGTGGAAGTTGTGAAATCTGAGGATTCTGTAAGCTGCATGGCGAAAGAAGACAACGGTCCAACAGAGGGACCAAACTACTCTATGGTATGATCAGAATCTCTGCTTTAAATGTGGCTTATTTAAGGAATAATTGGTTTCCATTTGGCAGCAGGATTTTTCTGAAATCATTGTTGACTGTTATCAAAGATTATTAATGTCTTTGTTCATTTTAGCAACTTTTAATTATTATTGTTTTTTATATGTAGTTTAAGCCATATTGACCGTAGCGTGGTGTTTTTTTCCATTTCTGTTAATAATTTGTAGTTTATGAATCTATAAATTAAAAACTTATTTTTCCAGACTTGATGTTAATCCCCATGGTGTTGGTTAAAAGTGCTATCCAACTACAAAAGCACAGCTTAGTAATTAAATTGAAGGTTTTTATTTTAACATTTTGCAAAAAAGAAAAAAACAACTTTTTCAAAATGTTCTTTAAAGACAAAAATAACTAAATATGCTTTGTGTATATTTGGATCACCAACATCACAACAGGAACTGTAATTGTTTTGTTGTTTCTGTCTATAGTGAAGATCAAAGTTTTACACATTTTAATGCAAATTTTTCAATTGGCAGTCCTCAGGCCACACAAGAGACGTGACCTTTATTTTGCTAAGGAAAAAAACAGCAACTCCCCATAGGTTTTTAACTTCTAAAAAATATAAAAAATGAAACCTTCTACAGCAGTACAAATGTCTAACCTAGTAAAACTTCTTGGTTAGAAAATCTTAATGTTATTGAGTAGCCCTGATCTAACGCATTGTTACATGTATGAGTTGTAAAAGGAACGACTCTGATGTTTGAGTTTGACCTAAAAACTGACTACCCCACACATTATGATGGATACTGCCATGAATTGTTAGGCTAAAACAATGTTGCATAACATTACCTAATACTATTCCGTCTGTCTCACTGGTTTTCCCGTTTAACTACTCTTACAAGAGTAAAACGCTTCACCGTGTCGGCATCACCCTAAACAATGAGTTGATTTGCCATGCCAGTGGCCTTGCTTCCATAGGTTTACCCCAATTACTCCCTCATGACAGCAGAAAAATGACAAATCTTTCTTTCTTTTTCCCTCTGGTCCTGAATGGAATGATGAAGATAGTATTGGCTGTATTTCTGGCGCAGAAATATCGGGGTAAATTACTGAGAGTGTTAATAAACCTTTGCCTGGAGTTAATTAAATGATGCATTCAGGGTTCTTCTACTTAAAGCAACACCAAGTAACTTTCCAATTTTCATAAAATATTTACATAACATTTGTGATTAGACGTTGACTTACAGCTCATTGAATGATACCTCTGTCATGGCCCGAGGGGATTCGTATTGATTTAATCGACACTAAGAAAGTTTAAGGAGGGTATACAAAGTGTTTTCACTACTTTACGGCATACGTCACTTCCCTTGTTTCTTATTTTCAACATCATCACATGACACTGTTTCGCCACAATTAGATTCATTACCTCATCACTATTCATCCTTCACACAGACAGCGGAAACAGAAATGTACTTCAATCCAACTGCAAGTGACTGGGGGATCAGGATTTTACGATGCTATACGCTGGTTCTCATGGAAAATTCAGTCTTCCGTCAGGCAAAATACTACCACTTTTGTCCACACTGGCTGCCTAAATCGACCAAAACTGAAACTTCTATAGTGTTGCTTTAACCTACAGGGGTTGGACAATGAAACTGAAACACCTGGTTTTAGACCAACTGATTTATGAGTATGATGTAGGGCCTCCTTTTGCGGCCAATACAGCATCAATTCATCTTGGGAATGACATATAAGGTCACAATGTGAGGCTGGTGGAGGAAAACGTTTCCTGAGTCACGCCTCCAAAACACCCCAAAGTGGGTCCATAATATTTTGACCTCTTGACTGTGCAGGCATGGGATACGTTCAACTTCACTTTCATTTTCATCAAACCAATCTTTCACCAATCTTGCTGTGTGTATTGTTGGACTGTCATCCTAAAACACTGGACTGCCTTCAGGATACAATATTTGAACCATTGGATGTGCAGAATGTCCTCCAGGATGGTTCGGTAGTCCTTGGCAGCCCCCCCCCCCCGGATGTGAAGAAAACAATAAAGGTGGACTCATCAGAGTACAATACATGTTTCACATTGGCCACTGTTCAAGATTTGTGCTCTTTGGACTATTAAAACTCAGCCTTTGGCATTGGCAAAGGCCGGCCGTGTATATTGACCCTGTGGAGATCCTGACTTGCAGTTTTACTTGGAACAGGAGAGTTGAGGTGCACATTTAATTCTGCCGTGATTTGGGCAGCCGTGGTTTTATGATTTTTTGGATACAATATGGGTTAGCATCTGAACATTCCTTTCAGACAGCTTGCTCTAGCGTCCACAGTTAATTCTTGTTTGTGATTTGTTCTTCTTGGTGGTATGCTGACATTACACTGGATACTATGGCTCATGATACATCACAAAGAACTGTTTTCTTGGTCACAGATGCGCCACCAAGACCTGCACCAACAATTTGTCCTCTTTTGAACCCTGGTATGTCACCCATAATGTTCTGGGCATTGCGATATTTTGAGCAAAAATGTGCTCTTACCCTGCTAATTGGTCCTTGACACGCTGCTCTTACTGGTGCAATGTTCAATTAATGAAGGTTGAAACATCCCACACTAAAATGACAGGTGTTTCAGTTTCATTGTCCAACCCCTGTACATTCATTATAAAATCTGATCATGCCTATCCACCCTAGATGTACAATCTTCTTCAATCTATCATATTTTTGTCATTTACCCTCCCCCAAAAACTTTCAAAGTCAGAATTTGAATCAAGACGTATAAAGAGAAAACAATTAAGAGCTACAAATTAGAAAAACTCACAGTGATGTGTTTATTGTTGGTGTCATGAGCTTTCATCGATTTTATAGAAAAGTCTGGCTAGTAGCTTTAAGCTCAACTTGGATCTTTTTGGTTCAATCCTCATCAGGATTACTGTGCAGAGCATGAATTCGGAAAGCTTTAGGATTATTGCTGGGTGGACTTTGTGTGATTAAATGTTTCCAATGTTGTGATTTGTGAAAAGTCAGGGTTTCCATCCTCCAGTCAGTGAATAACGGTACACCAAATGTTTTGAAGGGAAAGCAAGAATCCGCAGGGTTGTTAAAGGTTAAATTGATCTTTAACTTCAAGTCCCCTGAAGGACTGCTTGAAATATTTCAAAGATCACCCTGCTCTCTCTCCCATGAGCTTGATTTACCCTTTCTGTCTGCTCAGCCTTCGAACACATGGATGCAATCTTCAGTTAGACGAAGCTCTTGCTCTGAAATGTTGCTGACTGACAGATTCCTCTGCAGCCATAGACTGGAGTGGCTCTTCTTATTCCTGGGCTGCGGTCTTGGTCAGCGGCTTGTACTGAATCCCAGATGTTTGTGGGAGAAACTAGGAGCGTGCAGTGTAGTGGGGTCGCCAGCAGAGGGAAATGTAACCTCAGTGGCAGAAGCTTCTCCCCATTATGGATTTAAGAAATAGCCCTTTGATTTCAACACATCTGAAGTTGGATGGAAGTAGATCTAAAATTAATGGTGTTCAAATATCCCACACTGTGTGTGTCGGTGTTTCGACTTGCTTGGACAGCAGGACTTCTATATTTGCTTGAATCAGCATGCCTAGCATTATTTTAGATTTTTGCTGTGGGGCAAAAACCTTGCATCTTCCTTTTCAGTCATTTGAGTTTTCTTGTGGAAGCCAAGCGTATTAATTATCATCCTCATCTGTCTGGACTTTTATTAAATAAAGCTCCTATTAAAAGTTTTAGAACAGATTCTGATCCAGGTTTTGTGTACTTTGGTAATTTTCCATGCTGCTTCTCCATATCTTGATGCGTAAACACACCTTATGTAACGGCAGCTTCATTACAAACAGCCAGGTCTGCAGAACTAATGGACAAACTTCAGATAAATCAAAAATCAGAATATTCAATTTCCAATTTCAAAAATTGCCAATGTGTTTCCCTGTAAGAAGGAGTCAGTAATTTTTAAAAGGAACTGAAAATATTATGTGGAAAGGATGGCAATAAGAAATTCCCCCTATAGCCGGATTGAAATGCAACGAATCCTTTTGCTTTCATTCCAACTATAGTTGTAAAACCTATTTGGTCTGGGAGCTCCTACAAAAAGGTATTTTTGCAGGAGCTCCCAGACCTAATAGGTTATATTGTTAGATTTTCATGTTATGACGTTTTCAGCTTAATCACTGGAGAAGATGGAAAAACCAAACTTTCATACTGACCAAAACATTTTTCATTAAACAGTTGTATTAAAACTGCAACTGTGGTTCATCTCTCTCAAGAATTTTAATGGTAGGCTTTGGAAATTCTTGTGATCCCATTGGGTTGAAACATGTCTGAAACAAAAATCGGCGAACAGAACTTTAGGTAGATAAGCTTTAAATGTTGCCTTTTTATGTTTTTGGCATTTATTAGAATGCATTTATTTATTTATCCCTTGTTAATAAATGCTGTATTTTTAGTAAACAAACTTTACAGGACAGCAACAAAATAAAAAAACAACATAATAATACAAATACAGTAACAATGAAAATATTTGACTAAATTAAATAAGCTAAAAAAAATTCCTAAATCCAAGAGCAAGTTTCATAATAAGATGTCTTTCCTAAAACAAATTTAAATTCTCCCAGATGAATCAACGTGGATAGTTTCAGATCCAGCTGAGGGTTTCAAAGTGACACAGCTTCATAAAAAAGTGCTATTTTTTTCCTAACTTTTAAACATAATAACGGAAATATGAAGGAGCGGAAGTTCTAAGAGGGAAGTCTGTGGCTCGACTGTCAAAGTGAATGATATAAGGTAAATATGCGGTAACCATCCAAGAATACCCTTATGGATTAGGTAATGATAGATAATGATGGCCATGTCTCTTGAGAATATGAATTTTGTTGGTGAGTGAAAGATGTATACCCTGTTACAAACCTTGCTGCTTCATGACGGATAACATACAAAAGATGCAGAGAGGTGACGGACATATTCATGGTAAACACATCACAGTGATCTAACAGAGGCATGAAGATGTTAAAATCAGGACGTTTCCTTGGGTTAAAAAAGACTAAGATCTCTCAATGAAGACAAACCCTACTTTTTATACAACATTTTCGATTAGTGACTTAAGCGTTAGCCTGTTTTCAATTTCTATACTAACACTTGTAAATCTGAAGATACTGCATTTCTATACCTCTCATTGATTCTGTGAAAGCAGGAACTTGTGAACCTTTTTTTTCTTGTTAGCAACCAGAATCACCTTCATCTTAACAGCACTAAGGCCTAATCTCGGATAAAGCAAGTCAGACTGAATAATGTCAAATGCAGACTGGTGGGAGTAAACCGCTGTGTCATCATTGTAAAAAGTTGTGCAAGCATCAGTTTTTTTGTCTGATGACAGGCTGTCGCTGACATCGTGACATTGTTACGATACGACATGTAATTAGAAAACCAACCCTGCACATTATTTTATAAAGCAATATCTGAGGGCTTTTCTCAAAACATAGTATAATCAACAATGCCACATGCCTTAGACAGGTGAATAAAAACAGCAGCACAGTTGATTAGCAACCAATGCTTCAAAGACGTAACTTTTATTTATTTTTAAGCTGAAAAAGACTCATTTGCACTCTTATGTCCAGAGGGTCCACAGGATCCAACTTGTTAGCTAGCGATCTCATGTTGCCCATTATCATCAATAAAAACGATGGATTGAAGTTCCATCACTTTGTTCTCTTTGCTCCTGCTCTGGATTAACAGTGCCTTTTTTTTTTGCTCATCTGGGATTTATGGCAGTTTGAGGTATTATTTGAGCTTTTGATGTTAATCAGCTGCTTACAGTTGTAAATCGTCTTGTTGCTATGATTATACATCATAACAAAGGTCCAAAAGTATAGGGAAAAAAAAAAACTAATAAAAAAAAAATCCTTCTATTCTCACAGCCTTCAAAACCAGAGGGAATAGCTGTTGAATATGGTTATGTTTCTGCCAGAAACATAGAAATTGATATATCTGAGTCAATCTAACCTGGTGCAATTTTGAATATGTGCTTTCAATTACAATGTAATAAATCAATTAGGAAGGACCTGATCTCTCCTGATTTCTTTTCTAGATAGGAACAGGTTTAAACCTGGAGGTTTTAGCATCTCCTAACTAAACCAACTATGTAACAATCCTCCACAAAAACTGCAGTTGTGGAGTATTTGAGGCGTGTTGTTGATGGAAATATCAGGAAAAGATAATTTGCCTACATATTTGGAAACATACTTGTTAGGTCTACGACTAAATTGAGAAAATTAAAACCAACACGGTATGTCATAAAATCTGGTGATGGTGATGTAAGGCAGTTCCAAATAAAAAAGCGGCTTCAAAACTTAAGTCACGCAAAACATGGGACTTACAAGTGGCAGGTGCATTTGAATAATCTATCCGGAGCAAAAATTGTCTCAAAATATCTGTTTGTATGTAATACGAGATTAGTATTTTTTTTAAGATTCATAAGTAGCGTTTTGTTTGTAAATCTGTTAATTGTGGTTTCAAACCGTTAAATACAAGTTCATGGATTACCTGTTACGTACAAAACAGCAGTTATGCACAAATAGATTTTTGGGTCACATTTCACGCTTTCGGAGAGCTCCCAGATTTGCGTTTAATGCTGGAGGGAAGATGTGTCATTTGAGATAAAATCTGGTGATTACCCTACTAATATCCCACCCGCTTTACAAATAATTCCCACCAGCCACTGTGGCAGGTGGGACATTTTTTTATTCCCCCCCCAAACTGTTAAGGAGCAGATCTAGAAATAATGGTCTTAGGTGCAAGACAGGATAATAATAAATAAAGCTACACCATATTATTTTCTTGGGTGTTCTGAACGATAGATTAAAACCATTAATTGATACGTGTTCGTCCTGCACCAATTTGGAAATGAGGTTTTAGAAACGGCTCTAATTTGAGGGAGTTTTGTTATTAACTTGTTTAGCCTCCGCACTGTCTTTGTTTTTAGAGCTATATTTCTAAACTGATAGATTAATCTGTCAGCAGTCTGAAAAACTGAATAACTAAGTGTAGCTACATTCTTTCAGCCTGCTGACTGACAGTAGATCGCCACAGTTCAATTATTTATGTATTAGGGATTTACCCTAAAAGTCCTTTAACAGGTTGATTTAAATCCAGCCGCCTGCAATGCAACACAAATGTAACATATCAATTAAAATAAAATACAGATTTTAGAGTTAAGGTAATAATACAGGTCTCTCCAGGTTTTATGTTAATCCAACATTGACATAGAAAAAATGTGGGCAGATTTCTTTAGGAGCTGGAAACAGTTTCTGCTAGTGTACAGTTAAACCATGGCTTTCATTTACGAGGGGAAATGATCTGTGATCAATAACTGCATGTCACAGCTGATCTGCCCTCCAGTGTGCTGTAAAGTAATTCTAACGCCGACATCCACTAGTATTACAGTGTGTTGTCAGTAGTATGTGATGGAGCTGCTTTGTAATTGATTGTTTGATTTTAGTTGACTATTTGGTAATGAAATCCATTCATTAAAATCCCAGATAGAGCGGAAGTGAGCTGTGTTTCCGGTGGCTGCATTGAGCATCAATTAAAATGCAAATTGCTTTTCCAATGCCAGGATACCGTAGTTTGCCTGAAGGAATTCTTTCTTTAAAAAATTATTAGTTTTACGTGTTGAAAATCAACCCTCAATATCTAAAAAGCATAATAAAATGTTTTTGGATTCACAAGAGAATGTCATGACTATTAAAAAACAAAATACTATTAAAAAGCTTTTCCCTGAAAAATAAAAAGGATTTTTCATCTTTCAAATACTGTAACCACTTCTGTTGCTGCCCCCTCACCAGTAAATGCCATGAATTCTTCATCAGTGAAGTCTGTCAGCTTCACAATGCCTTCAGGGTCAGCTTTCACTGCAGACACACCCTCTCAGATGAGCTCTGCTTGGTTCCTGCACTGTCGGGCTTATTTTTGAGTCTGTCTCTATGGTGCTCATTAGAATTCAAGATTTGCGAGGAATGGTGCCAGATATTTGTTTGATGTCCAACACTTGGACACGTGGAGACCTTTGCTGAAACATTGTTCCAGAGACTGATCAAAGTCTTCTGGTATATTGTTTTTATGTCAAATGGGAATGAAGAAGAATGTAAAGAAGAAAAAAAACACACAGCAACCTAAAACTTCTCTCAGTCTGCAATATGCACAACAGGTCCAGACTAGAGTCGGCAAAAACAAGTCTCCTGGTTTATGATATTGCCGAACACCAGTTATGGTAATATGTGGTTTTGTACAGATGTAAAATTGCAGGCCATAAAAGCGATCTCCTTGGAAATAACTGATGTACAGATGGAACCCGAGCTTGCAAGGTTGTTCATACAGGAAAGGGAAAAAAACAAGTTTTAACACATGTACAACAAGTGGAGGGATGGTGCTCCCAGAGACCATCTGTGTTTTGCACCGACAGCTGTTTTGTTATAGTGGTTGCTAAAACTTGTCACAGCTGTTTAAATGGATATTCTTAAAGTTTTAGTTGCATTCATGTTAGTCAGAACTTACTTATTGTTATCTTGATTTTGGTAGTTAAAAGTATGGAAAAAAAAACGAGCTGTAAAATTAGTATGATTTAAATAAACATGATTACTACACAGAATTATGGACCTTTTTTCTGCCTTTATCTTTCCATACTTCCCCTTATAACATTACCTTATTGAGCATGATTGCTGCGGCCATAAATGTTTAAAAGAAAAGCTGAACTGTAGTCCATATTGTAGCCAGCCGACCAGAACTGCACAGAAACATGTTGAGAATAAAATCTGATCACCCCTGCGGTTTTTCCAGCATCTGAACTGGCTTTGAGGAACAACAACGGTATGAAAAGTGATACAACGTGTGTTCCTCAAGGTGTGCAGAACTTGTTTAAATGTTAGAATTAAAATGTTTTAAATTAAACGAATGTACAAAAGGTGTGCAAAACAATAATTATTTTCTTTACAATTGTGGATTTTTTTTAAAGAAAATCGTTATGGTATGTAAGGTGATACTCGTATTTATATAATTACAAGAAGCATCATTTTCATCAATTAAAAAGTAACAACCAAACACTAGTTCCCTTTTTATTTTTGTGCTAACTGGGTTTACACATTTAGAATCTTGAGAAATTTTAAGCCAAAGGAAAAAAATTTAAAATCTTTTTTTTTTAGCATTACAGAAGTGTTTTTTTTGTTTGTTTTTTGGTCTAGTAGGGGGATTTTGTTGGCTTGGCAACACGTAAGAGCCTTATGATTGTAGAAGAGACACAGAAACGTGGATAATTTAATCACATTAACTAAGTCAATAATGGCCTTTTGTCATCTGTCAGATGGTAACAATGCAGTACTTCTGATGGCTGTTTCACACGATGAGGGAGAGAGAGAGAGAGAGAGACAGAGAAATATTCGCAGCCGCACTGAGGGAGTGAGGGCAAAGGCATGAGTCAAACAGAGTCTGGAGAAGTTGAGAGACGACAGAGGACAAGAAAAACAAGGGAGGGAGGGAAGAAAAGGAGGAGGGTGGGACTGGAGCAGGACTCTGCCTCTGTGGCAGCCAGAGGTGAGGCTTAGCAGACAGCTTCAGCTCTCCTCAGTGGTGTTCCTCCTGGACCTTTACATTACGATCAATAAACCCGCTCCGGATATTAATTGGAAAATGTACGAACGACACAAGCGGAGGTACAGCCTATGTGCCAAAGGAGAGCGAGCGGTAGACGTGGTTCTGATTAAGGTAGGCTGCTTCTCCACACTTTAAAACAAAGTTGTTTAGCGTTATGACACAGCCAGTGCCACAGTAGTAACAGTCATTTGTGCGGAACCTTTGAACACAGAGCACTTCAGAGCTGCACACGGATAAAACGTTATGGCAAAAGTAGTGAAAGACTTTAGAAATTTGAAAGCGAGACTCGATTCATAAAAGTGAAACATAGAAAGGTGGCCAGTGATAAGTAATGTGCATCATTACTTTAGTTGAGCCTCATGAACTGAATCAGCATCCCCAAATTTCGAGTTGGTTTGGTATCGCAGGCCTGGTAACACTTACTCATAAAAGTCAGTCCAAAAATGTTCATTTCTTAAACAAAGCATTTTCAGAAGCATTGTAAATTGCTTCAGTGTGTTCCGACAAGCCCGTGGGGGCCTACCATGGGTGTTTCAAGGGTTTCTGTTGTGTTGCACACTTGTGGATGATTGCACGGTTGTTGATAGTGGCCCTTCAGACACAGAGTGCTTATTATTTGAGGTGGAGTGTGGTTTCTGCATGGGAGCCTTCTGCATATGGGTGGTTTTTTTGTGACACCACGGCAGATGCCTGCTCTCTGTCCATCTCTATGGAGCAACTGTGCATAAAACTAAATGAGGCTGATACCGTGAAAGGTCGTCCTGGGGTTATTTGGTCAGCACAACGGCTACTTGTTTGACAAACTCTGCAGGTTAAATGGAATATAAACTTGTCTGAAAATGGCTGTCGTACTGTAATTATATTCTCTCTAAGGGCCCGGGAACTGAACTGTAATGATTTTGTGTCAAATCAGTTGAAATGAGAGCTAAATGGAGTCTCTGTAAGTGGGTTCTGTATGGCTCCCACGATGGCAATGCTATTTAAAACCCAAATGGCACCTTTTCCTTTATGCACATGCACAAAATTCTTTATAGGGTTTTTCCACTGGAGTTTTTATGTGCCTCTAACATGCCTTGATTTTTTATCTAGGCCTAAACTTGTTCAACATTAATCACAACCCATTAATTTTTAGAGCGCTGAACCTGCTCCAAAGCCCACTTTGACTTTGGGTGCTTGTTGGATTATTAACAACAAAACTATTTCATGGCAATATTATCAGCAATAAACCGGCATATTCTGCTTTAATTAAACTGCAGTTTGTTAAAGGCTTTGTCAGAACCTTCACCTTCATCCGTACAGAAAAATTATGTAGAGACCTATAAAAATCAGGTGTAAAGCAAATTTATCTAAAGGCTTAGGGTTACAAGTGTTCAGGTATTTTTTGTCTGTATCAAAACCAACATATTCATTTGTATACACTCATAAAACAAAGCACATATTAAAGGTATGGTCCAATCCCTTTTATCAAGTTATAGCAAGACCATCTACATTTTCTGTAGTGTCATGCTACACACTTGAACTCAGTGGGCACAAAGAGAGCATCTGCATATGCTGTCGTATAACTGAGACTACAGTGTAGAAAGTAAACAAACTCTTCTCCATGTTTTCGGTCTGTCAGTTCACAGTTGAGCTTTGGACCAAAACATGCTGATGGAAAGTTCTCAGTATGAGATTGGAGTGAAGATCCTACGCATTTCTACTAAAGGGTTTACGTCCTTTTGACCCATCCGTTGTCTGTCCTTACATCCGTATATCCACCTCTCTCTCTATCCTTCCCTATTTCTAATGTAAATGTCTTAGAGACACTTCGGCCAGATAATGGAACTCCTTACCATTCCACCAAGAACCTGCTAGATTCCAAATTTCTACTCCTTGCATTTGGGATATTATTCTGTTATACCTCATGATTATAGGTAATTGTCACAAAGTAGCCGGAGCCACATGTCAAAAGCATGACCTTTAAACTTATCTCATCCCATGCAGGACCTTTTAGGGGCATCCTTACTACAGATAATAAATGTTTGATCATTTACTTTGTTTTAATTCCTAACAAGAATTGTTTTTTTTTCCTAGTATAGATTGGAGTCATCAATTCCTTCCACTTGTCATTTTACTTTCCTGGGCATAATCCCAAGGTGTAACCGTAGCAAGTCACGCGGGATCTTGGAATATCATCCATGCAGTACAGCTAATGATGTGCATTGATTATCGTCATCAAGGAATAAGATGTATAACCACATACATGCACTTTTCTGCTGGATGTGATTCAGGAAGGATGAAAGTCATTTTGATGTAGATTACAACTTAAACAGTATGAGGCTTGTCTGTATTTAGCTACGTGTAGTGACATTCAGGACCAGGGTGCATCAAGGAGATTGCCTGAGAAACTTTCTCTGCCTTACTTTGGTCTATTTTCACGTTCTGAATTTTCTCTAATGTCAGCTTCTCTTTTCGAACTAGAGCTAAAATAGCAATGATGTGCGTGTGTGTGTTTGTGTGTGTGAGAGAGAGAGAGAGACGCCCAGACAGAGGAGAACATAGAGACAGCGATGGGATGGTGTGGGAAAAGGCACTGGCATGCTAACGGTTTCCTCTGCACTCTGATGGAAACAGGCGTTCGGCCAAATGACTTCATTCCAACCAGTGTTTAACATCCCAGCGTCTCTTCTGACCTGGAGTCATGGAACACATCATTATTCTACTTACCAAGTACAGTCGCTATAAATGAGACTTTATGCTCAACTTACTAACTTAACCGTGCAGTACATTTATATCCAAGTACTACATGTGGTTCAAAGGATACTGTAGATGGGAAATACAAGACAGACTTGGAAGGCTATTCTGTAAGTCTTTCCATCTTTGGCCGCTTATTTCCTGTTTATCGTTTACTGTTTTTGGGGGACAGCTTTCCCTCCACTGGGAAGCAGTCCCGCATCGTTGCCACCCACTTGGTTTCAAATATGGAGAAAGAAAACAGAATATGGATAGTATATTTTTGGACGTCATTTCCTGTCCCGGTATCAGCATGACAAACTTTTGAATTTTTCAAAAATAACTTTCCCTTGGCAGTGTTCTTGTTTTTAAAATCCAGAATGCACATAGAGGAGTTTTATCGGTCATTCAACTGATTCATCCATCCGTCTGTCCACCACTCCGCCCATCTGGGAATGTAAGTCCTCTAAAGTATGCGATTTTACCATGGGAAAATTCATAGAAACCCCGGTCATAGATATATAATTCTGATCAACGCTAACATCGTGACCGCTAACGGTTTGGACGAGCTCAGCCCTGTTGCACATTCATATGGATGTTATTGTGACACCTCCCATCCATATAAACACTCTTACCAACCGATCAAACATCACACGAGAGCAACGGCTCCTCCTACAGCTGCTCCTACTCCTCCCAGCAAAACCGAACAAAAACTGCGAAACAGAATATCAAGAATCAAGAATCAGATTATACAGTGCCAATTTACAACAGATGTCGTCTCAAAGGCACTTTACAAGAAAATCAATTAAAATCATTGGTATGTCATTACAAATCAGCTTGAAAAAGTTTCCAATCTAAGGAACCCCAGCAGATTGCATCGAGTAATTGACTTGCAGCATGAATATATGTTTGGTTGCATTGGCAAATACTCTGTTTCTTTCTGGTGGTCATACTGATAATACTGATGGTTTGAAATTCCCGGAAAACATTAATCTATGTAAAAGATTTAATCAAAAAGTGCTTTTCCCCAGGTTCACCTGGAAATGGCTTCGTATTCGGGCCAGCCGCTCGCCAGCCTCGCATATCAAAGCGTGCCGCGTAAACAGAATGCCTGGCTGTTCTCAGCCAGGCACTCTGTCTGCCATGGCATCTTTCAGCTGCCGCACAACCTCTCTGGCCGCACGCCTGTTTGAAAACAAGGCAGCGGTCCAACTCCTGCATGCTTTGCCGTGCACACACTCTCACTCAGCAGCCGGTCTTTTATTTTTAAACCAGATGTGTTTTTACTGGGTGCAGTTTAGATTCCCTCGACACTACAAATATGCACAGGGCTCGGAATATGGGCTGGCAGCTAGCAGACGGGGTGATGAGCTCCAGGCTGACAGACTCATTGTTTTAAAAGCCTCAGTGGCTGAAACAGTCTGATACTATTGATCAGAAAATAAATAAATAAATAATGCTTCATTTCCCGCTTTCTGATAATGTTTTCATTGTTTAAAGTGCATGATTAAAGAAGTTGAACTCAAAGGAAAATGGCATGAATTTGATGGCGTGAAATCATAGAGGCTTCATTTACTGCATTCTCAGCTGTAGCTGTACATTTTTCTTATAGATCCGACATTGTTTTTTCATCATTATAGCCAAAATAAAGCTGCATTCATTGTTAGTATTTCCATCCACTGATCCATTTATTGGTAACCATTTCATGCCCTGTCATTCATGACACTCTTTAGCACCAAAGATACACTAATTACGTTATTTTTGTTTAACATCTTTTATTTTGTCCCACATTTCTCATTTGAATGTGTTTGTAACATTTCTTTGGCAATTTCCCCGATGAGGTTAATCCATCCGGGCCTTTTTAATAAGCAAAAACCAGAGCCCGCAGGATCTGTGCAAGCATTTACAGTACATCTTCATGATTGTGTGTGTGAATACAGGAGCCCTCTGTGACAAGCTAATCTTTCCTCGTCAGCGTGTTTGTACTCTCTCAGCGGGCCCTGTTTGGTATCTGAACACAGCTGCGAGGGGATGAAAAAAACAAAACAATAAAACGCATGTGTCTGCATCTGAGTGTGTGGGATTTGTTGTGTGCATGTGAGACTTGATAAAGGATCTGAGGCAAGCGTTTTATCATGTGGCTCCGCTGAATGTTTTGCCGTTTGGCATTCAGGTAGCTCCGTCTTGTGTGTACGGACACAAACTCGACACTCCCGGGCCTGAACAACCGAGCTCAGTGTTTCTGTGGGTCAGTGGGCTAGTCAATAGTGTGCACTGGGGGAGCAAGCGGTTAGTTTCTTAAATCCCCTCTGGAGTTGACCTTGGTGGTAGTGTAGAGTCCCTCATCCGGTGTTGGATATTTTTTGTGGATATATATATATATATATATATATATATATATATATATATATATATATATATATATATATATATATATATATATATATATATATATATATATATATAT
>JAVLVB010000557.1:4981627-4995215 GCA_032876305.1 Orestias chungarensis | reverse complement strand
AGAGGAGCTCCGAAATCCTGTGAACTCTCCGGTGTTTACAGGAGCGCCCTTGCTGTTGCCTGTCGTTTTGGACACGCAGAGCAGCGCTTTTTCGCAGACGTTCTGTCGTTCCGCATCATTATTTCTTTGTGGGTGACGGTCACATGTTGATGAGGCTGATTCAGTGTCTTCCTGTTTCTCTGCAGATCCACCGAGACAGAGAGGCATCGTCCCACCAGACTTGTAACCCTCAGCACTTAGGTAAGAGCTCCAGACAGCTGCTCTCCAATCTGTCCCATAACATTAGCAAGAGTGGGGTTATTTAAATATTTTGTAATTTTTTTCCTTGTTTGTTTGTTGCGACGTTTTACATATGTTTCTGCGCTCGCTACTTCCTATCAGAGCTCAGGGTTGTGTGAATCTTTCTTCAAGATGTATTTCATTTTCTGAAATTAAATGACTAAATTCTGGCCACTTTTTAGTTAATCATTTCCGCAAAGTAAAGGCTGAAGCTTTGTTTTAGAGAGAAAAAGAAAAATGTAAAAACTAAGAAGGCCTAGTCATTTTTGGGCATTTTTATGTTCTTGACTGGAGTGACTTTTTCACATGCTGCTGTTTTCTGGATACTCACATCCTGTACATGTGCTTAGCATTAACATCTATTGTCAAAAATATATCAAATAATTACCTAACGTGCAAAAGTAGTGCCGGAGATTAACTTTGTGTCTTCTTCTTCGTGGAAGCGGTAAGCTCACTGCACCGTTTAGGGATCATAGCCGGTGTTTCTCTTTTAGTTGAGTGCAGATTTTGGTAAACTGCGCTCGTCTTTTTTGTTAATGTTTTGTAGGGGTTTAATGATGTGTGGATCTCATCAGACGGGATAACATACAATATTAGGTTCACAGGTAGGAGATGAGACGAGACTTCAGCTATATTTCTTAAAAACTAAGAGCCTGAAATTTCATAGTTAATGTTACACAATTTGAGAAATTTGATGTCTTACTTTAAAAAAACAAAAACAGTATTAAACATACAGTTTTAACCACTCAGCTTTATATGTAGCTTTAAATACTTTCTTAGACTCGGATGACCAGGTGAGCTCATGTAGTAAGATGCCGGTTTTTGGGATAACCAGTAACTTTAATCTGGCATTTTAATATCGTGAGATCTAACTCCTTCCTTATTGTTTCATCATTTAAAAGTAAGTACATCTCGCAGAGGTATGGTGAGTATTTAGTAGGTCACCCTTTTTTTTTTGTTTGGTCTTTTCACTGTTTTCAGTTGAAATATCTGTGGGGTGCTGTATTTTCTGTGTTGTTTGGATGTTGCTACATGCAACAAAGCATAAAACGAATGGAATGCCTACTCTGGTCTGCTCTGTTGGGTGATAGTGTAGGGTTATTTTATCCGTGCACTTCAAGCAAGCAGAATTGTATTAGTTTTACAAAGAATTGATGATAAAGTGGGTCTTTGGGGAGGAGATGTGATGTAATCCTAGCAGAAGTCGTGGCAATAGTCTAAGTAATAGCTGGTGGCTCATGGGGAAACCTGTCTACGCAATGACTTCTTATGAATCAAAATAATTGTTAGAACTGATGGTTCTTCACAAGTTTGGTATTTAAAAAATAAAACCTTTCTAGCTTCTGAGACACAACTATATGTGTATATATATATATATATATATATATATATATATATATATATATATATATATATATATATATATATATATATATATATATATATATATATATAATAAAATCATCACCGACCCGTTTCACCCTGGCCGTCACCTGTTTCGGTGCCTTCCATCAGGCCGACGCTTCAGCCACATGAAGACCCGTACGACCAGGCTACAGAGAAGTTTTTTTCCAACTTCCATTATTCTCATGAACAATTGAACAATTAATTTATATATTTTTATGACTTCTATAGTTTTTATACTGCGCAAAACTGCACTTTTTAAATAATATATAAATTATCCATGCTAAATGTTACAAATGCTTCTTTACTGTATTTTTCGTGCCTTTACTGTATTTTATGTGCACTGCCAGCACCCAGAAGAAGCTCTTTGGGAGAGGGGCCGCTGTCCAAGCGCCCAGTGTCGGGTGACTAATGACCTCTTAATCCGTGCTTACGACACTGCGGCTCGTATAGCCCGCATTGGCAATTCCGTCTCGGTTCTACTGCTGGCCCAGTCCCAAATGTTGCAGCCGGGTGCGGCGATGGCGACATTAGGGGACACAAAGGATTGACTTGCGGGCACCACGCAGTCAGTTTCGGACAGCTGCTCTTCCACAGTCTGGCCGGCTGAGCAGGACAGTGGAGCGAACCTGACATCGGACTGGGGGGCACGAGGCTCTGCCCTGTGAGACCCGGGTGGGCCTGGAGAGGAACCGGCGCCCCCCCAGAGGCCGGGGCAGGTGGTACCATGCGGCCTGATGGCTGCAGGCCGACGGCGGGACAATATTCTCAACGGCAACTGGCCTATTGGACAACCCAGTGCACGGATGCATGTGTCTTACAGACAATGTTCCAAGGGTACACATTGCAGTTCCGCAGTCCCCCTCCTCCCCCAACGGGGGGTGATAGTGACCACGGTCACAGATCCTGCGCGAACAGCAGTCTTGCTGCAGGAGATACGGACTCTCCTGGACAAGGGGGCCATAGTGGTAATTCCTCCACGGCCACTGGCAGAGGGGGTTTTCTCAATCTATTTCCTGACACCAAAGAGGGACGGGTCCCTTCGGCCAGTATTGGACCTCAGGAGGTTTAACCGTTTATCCGCGGTTCGCCTTTCAGGGATTGGTGTACGAGTTTGTGGTTCTGCCGTTCAGACTTTCCCTTTCACCTTGGATTTTCACGTGAAGGCGGTCTTAAACCCTCTGTGCCTGTCGGGCTTGAAGATTCTGCCGTATCCGAACGACAGGCTCATCTGCGCCCCCTCCTCTGGAGACGTGGTCCTTTCCACGTCTCGGGTCCTGGCCCATGTCAGAGCGCTGGGGATGGAGGTCAAACTTCTTTAGAGTTCTCTGATCCCCTCACAGGGGATGGACTTTATCGACATATCCTTGGGTTCCGTGGCCATGGTGGCACGGCTGATTACGGAAAGGGTGGGCAGGAATTTGTCCCTGCTCCTATCCTTTCCCGTAAATGCGACACCGCCTGTCCGCCTTTGGCTGAGGCTGTTGGGGATGCTAGTGGCAGCCTCAGTTCTAACCCCACTGGGGCTTCTTCATCTACTGCATTTGCAGAGGTGGTTCATCGGCCTCCGCATGGACCCCCGGTTACACGAGCGGGTCAATGTGCGGGTTTCACCAAGATGTGCAAAGCTCCACCGTCGGTGGCGCGATGTGAATTACCTACGGCAGGGGGTGCCCCTCGGGAGAGTTCCTGCGATTCGGGAGGTGGTTACTACGGATTCATCACCGGTGTGCCAGTGCATTGATGGCAGAAGAGTGGGGGCTCACTATTGGGTGTCTCAGTGTCTCCTGGCTGGGTTAGGGTTAGGGTTCTCCTCGCTGCGACTCCCTGTAAGACGTCCGGCAGCGGCATGGGACCTTCCACTGGTGTTGAGGGCATTCAGTGGGCTGCATTTTGAGCCGATGGTTTCTGCCTCGCTGAGGCTGGTGTCCATCAAAACATCTTTTCTCTTGGCCGTTGCTACTGCCAAGCGGGTTGGTGAGCTCCATGCCATCGCTGTCTCCCCTGCCTGCTGACGTTGGAAGGCAGATGGCTCAAGGGTGACTTTGTGGCAAAAAATGGCGTCGGCTGTCCTGCCTGTAGCTGCGGATTATTGAGGTGGGGAGTACTGCATTCCTTGTGACATTGCTGGCATGAGTCATCCACTCTGTTAACTGCACTGGCATTCAGGAAGGAACGAAACAACGTAAGTTACTGTAGTAACTATGGTTCTGTGAATTTCTTGATGACTGCTAGTCATTTTGGTCACTCAAACCTTCTCAGCGAGAAGATCCCAGGAGACCGTACGGAGCCCTCTGCGTACTATTTATAGACTTCCGCACAGGTGTGCTACGTGTCACGTGGCGACTTTGTTGACATTAAGACCCCACTTGCGCGAAATGCGAGGAGACATTTCCACTCTGTTACTTGCACTGGCAGTCATCCAGGAATTCACAGAACCATAGTTACTGAAGTAACTTACCACTTACCACTGTGCCAATTTGTATTGCCTTATTTGCGGGCCTTAGGATGTTGTCATCATTTAGATACTGCCATGCTTAAAAACAGGAGAAAAAAAATATAGGACCAAATCTTTTTTGTTTTCATCCTTTCTTTAATGTCCACAGCACTCTCCGTTCTCCAGCCATTTGTTATTTTCATACATCTTAATCCAATGGAAGCCCAGCCATCCGTTCATTTACTAATAAGCAGAAGCTATGTTTGCTCTATAAATCCTCCATTTTGCTAATCTAATTTCATTGCATCCCCATATTACCATGAATGTGCTCAGCATATAGAAAATATGCTTGTTTCAGAGTGAGAACTCATGCTAAATAAAGTTTTACTTTACTTTAATTGAGGTTGTGTTGCGAAAAATCATCAAAGCATCATTTATCAGTGTCTGTGTCGGTGTAATTGACTCTGGAAAAGTAATTTGTAGAGTGTCCTGAATCAAGATTAAGGTTTAGATGGTAGATTTTTTTTTTTTTACACGCTGAAACAAATGTACACTGAGTCACATTTATCAAAAACTGGCTAAGATTTTGTTTGCAGCAGTGATTATAGTGGAAGTCCGATTGTTTGATTTATGGAACCATGAATTTCATTAATTGTTTTAGCATTGGCCAATCCATGTATCTGAACATATGAACAATGATAAGCTGGTGGATGAAAACAATCGTACCTTACCAGCCATGGCTCCCTTTAGATTTTAAACCAATAGTTTTATATCTATTAATTCATAGCCATGCCTTTCTTACACAAATATCTCTGCAAATGTTACCTGCATAAAAAAAATAGGTTTTAGTATTTAACATAACTCTAATCTGTACAGTAACTTGCACTGGAACTAATGAAATCTTCTCATCTGCTTAACTTTTTACTTACTCAATATGATGCTCAGCCCAAGTCAGTGATTAATTACAAGCATTGTAGATACATACAACTGCATGTTAGGTACTGCAGCACAACTCACCCATAGTCATTGTTTCCATTAAGCAAAGTTTTTTGTAAATTTATTTTTACAGCAATAGTACAACATGAATTAGCCTCTAGGACAGCCATGCAATCAGCTCCTCTAATCTAAATGAAAAATAAAACAACCTTCATCAATTGTAAGCTAGTGTGACCAAATAAGCAGAAATCTGTTGCTGCAAAACACATTTTCTCTCTGTTAAGTAGATCACACACAACTGAATTTCTGCTAGTGCTCTGCAAGTCCACTTACACAAAAACAGGATAATACGGTATTAGAAAAAAAGTGTGGGCTTTGATCATGTTAATAGGAAAACGAAATCTTGTTTGAGTGAGAATAATCTAACAGTAATATGGATAATATTGAGCTAATCCTTTTGAACTAGTGCACACTTAACATAGTCCAGTTTGCTTGCCCTATAGCATTACCTTTAACTAAAATAATAGACCGTGAACTTCTGAGGTAACAATACAGTTTGTTGGAAACCTAATTGTGATGCGAACAAAAAACTTCCTTGAACTTCACAATCTCAATTCCATCCAGGTGGGAAAGAGGAAATAACAACCACAGTTTCTTCACTTCTGTGTAGGACAGGTTGTATTTATGGTTTAGCTGGAGCGTTGAGTGGAGCGGCGTCCAATTGACGCTTTATTACTGGCTGATTTCAGAGGTTGGGAGGCTGCCAGGTTGGTTTGCTGGTCTACATTGAGTCATCGTGTTACGCCCCTGATTGGGATGTTCCACTATATTCCTTGTTTTCGTGTTGAGGCTGCGTCTTTTTCAGCTCACCGTAGTTCGTTAATGTTGTTTATACAGAAGCAGAAATAAAGGATATTGGGGACAAAGTATAAAAAAGATACATTGAAGACTGAAAAGATAAGTTAATAGTGAGGTTTTATATCATTTTTTCCTTGTCACTTGCCATTAACATAACATTTAAAATAACATTTCATGCTCCATCCATTAGCCATTTAATTAGTATTAAACTTTTGATTATGATGATTTTAAAGTAATTGTTTTAAATATCCTAAAGTATATCATCAAAACTCTCCTAAGGTTTAAAATCTTTTTAATGGGACATCACAAAAAACGCTCTAGTAAACAAAGCGGCTCCTCCCTCACCTGTTGTTGCACATTGTCAGTTAGTTGGCTGAAAGAAAACTTCTGCATATTGGAAGTGCATAGCAGACGGATGTTGTTGGATATTCCTGGCCACCGAATATTCCTATTAATGTTCATTTTGAAAACTACTGCAGTAAATGTTTATGTAACATTTTCGGCTGTGGCTCATAAATCAAACTAACACGCCAAAAATAACAAAGTATAGCGGTAAATGTTTTAGATATTATTTTAGCATTAATAATTAACTTTGGTTATTTTATCAGTTTCTAAATTTTGTCTTCTTTTTTTTTTGTTTAGTAAAACCACTTTCATAATGTTAACATTCATGTTAACATAGTTTTTTCTTCCTTTAATGTATCAAATCTCTGTTAAACTATTGTCTTTTGACTCGCATCATAACACCTAGTAGCAAGTTTGAGGTGAGTGAGCGTTTCATACCCGTCCATCTAATGCAGCATACAAATTCAATGTTCAGCTGACTGGAATCTAAATGTGCATAAAGCTGCATAATAGCAACCATGCATATTCAAAAGGCTTTTTGTTCGTGTCATTTTTTTCTAGCAGTAAAATTTTTAGTAGCTGTTTTTGTGCCCCAGTATATCATTTTTTTATTTCAGGTATTTTTTATTTTTTTTTGGTGTCTGTGGCACATTGGGGAGAGTGGTCGTCTTACAATCAGGCAGATTGCAGGTTCAATTCCAGCTGACCCTGTCACATGCATGTATCGGTGGTGAGTGTGGCTGTAGTGTAAAGCTCTTTGATTGGTCAGTGTGATTAGAAAAGCGCTAAAATATTGAGGCCCTATATAAGCGAAGTCCATTTGCCATTTTTAAGGCATGACTGGACCAAATAATTCAATTGAATCTTTTTTCCTGCTATTTTTCTTTGCATTGTGTGTCTGAAAAAAAAAAAACTAAACCAAAAAAAAACAACTTCTATATTTAAAAATCTAAATATTCACAGGTTCAGGCATAGGTTGGCATGAAACATTTTCAGAATGGAAAACCTTGATAAATACAAAAGCTTTCTGATATACACACAAATCTGACAACATGATCCAAAAAAAAAGCAACATTATACGTTAAGTTGACTAATAAATGTGATATAAATGTCCACAGATGTTGGCAAAGACATCCAGTAAATATCAGCTAACTTTGCTGGTATTAGTTTTTAAGTGTGTCTCTTAGATAAAGACGAGTGTAACATCAGCCTGGCCGTCAGGGATGTCAGGTAGAGCTTTCAAGCACCTGGTGAGCATCCTGCTTGGTCCCAAGTCTGGCTTTTTTTTTCTTTCTTTTTTTAAACAAAAGCCGAATGTTCGTTTTCTTTTCAGCTAGCTCCCTGGAGGTGCACAGCCACAGGGTGTAGGAGGGACAGTCGCATTACTCTTTAGGGCTCCAACATTCTCTGGCATACCTCGTTCTGCAGAGCTCGTTGCGGATTTAAAGCGTACATCTGCAGGACACGCTTAGGCAAATCTGAATTTTCAAGACAGTAAAAAAAGTTGCAGAAAACAGTGTTTAAAGTAAACATGCATTCTTTTTGTTTTCAATAGTAAACCAACGCTTTTACAATCCTATTTCACACATTTATTTTAATGTAAGCATTATTTTTGCAACGTTAAATATGCTTAAAAGTCTAAATAAATTGTTAATTACATTCCACTGTACAGTATCCCCATTAGAAAATGAGGAGTACGCCACTGCTGTACACTTTTGTAAAAGACTGATGTCTTAGAAAACCTATTCAAAAGGTGGTCGGACCTCATTAATTAATTATCTTAAGCCTGGACTTATTGTCCCATTATAAATTATTTTCGTACGGTCGCATATGTGGGAGCCTTTACTCACAGCTGAAGAAAACTCTAGTCAGCGTGGGATGCGTGCTGGCACCCCATTAAAACAACTTTTCTAAAATGTGTTGCCGTTTTTCCTATATTTAACCTTTTGAAGAAACAACACTACACAATTCAGTAAAGTAAACCATATTGATTTAAAGCAATTTTCACAGGTGCCTGAGCGGCTTCACATTCAGCCGCAACCTCAGCCACCCACAGCCTTCTCCACCCTTTCTCTCTGCCTGTTCTTTACTTGGTGCACTATGTTTGTAGCAGCGGGAGGGGGACAGCTGTCAGAGCTCACAGGCCTCTGCTAGTTCTGGTCAACAAGTGTTACGGGCCGGAGTCTGTAGCGAACACACCGCATGCTCCCTGTGTCCCCACCAGCTTTCACCAGATACAGGTCAGAAATGGGTTTTCAAAGTTGGCAGACATCTGTTTTCTGAACATAACTTGAAAGTCAGAGTGTTGCTTCTTGTTATGCAAAAACTAGCATTGGTGTTATGAGCTGAACAATTTTGGATTCACTCTGTTGGTGAGTTTTGAGTGATGCATTTTATTTAATATTATTTTTAAAAACAAACTTCATCCACTCAAGTGTTAATAGAATAGATTTTTGTGTGACAACTGTTTAAGCAGTTTGTGTTTTTGGTCAATAGAGGGACATTAAACACAACACTCTTATCTTAACCTCCCTCTAGCCGGCCCTGAATGTTTATGTCTGTGTAGGTGCTACTTGTCAATCTGTCAGTCTGCACTTTTAAGCGTTCGTGAGAATATATTATAAACATTTCTCATGCGGAACGTTTTTTTCTCTTTGTGCCTTATTTTGCCTTGTAGCAAATATAGCAAAGATGGTTGTGTATTTTTCTTTTAAACTTTGCAAATATAAATATCTGAACCCTGGAGTTTAATTTTCTTAAACCCACAAATAGTGGCTAAAAAACCCCAGTATAAAGCATGGATTTCAGTTCCACCATTTCATAAAATATGATAACCTAAAACGTGCACAGAATAAACAAACTGCTAATTTTTGTGCTCGTTTGGAACAATAATGTCACAACAATCTCAAGAGTTGAGCAGCAAACTCTACGGTGGACGAGCAACTTTTGACAGATCTTCGTAATATATTCAGAAATATTCTACTTACATTCCAGTCCCAAACTGCTTCTATTGGTAAGTTTTCCTCATGTTATTTTCCCTGGTATCCAAACTGTGGTCATACAGTCCAGTGGTGCAATAACAAAGTAAATGCTCTGATTAGGCGCCCCTCTGCTACTTAGCCTCCCCTCCTTTCGCTCTCCCTTCCCACACGAGTGGCTTGGGCGAAGAGACCCACTCAGGCGCTTTTTTTTTTTTTTTTTTCTTTTGAAATCTTAGACTACCGCTCGTAGTGAACTTGACGGTGAGATGGACCCTAACCCTAACCCGGAATCGTCCCATTTTGGCTGTTAAATGTTGACAAGGGACGTGATTTGTTCGGTATTTCTAAGAATATCAGATACAAACGCCTGTCGCACACACATATCTACATGTTAATAAAACTCAGGAAATATTAACACGGGAAAGCGAAATTGTCATGGCGCCAGTGCCCAGCTATGGTCCAACGCTTAGCCCTCTGCAATTTATTTACTCATATGTATATTTATTATTATTGATTATTTTTATTGAAGATGAGTTGTACAAGTTTATGTTTGTATAAGACAAATTAGTCCATGTTACCACGGACTAATTTGGGACACTTGAGTTTAAATGTCTTAATCAATATCACTAAAGTGGTGTTGTCATGTATCTGATAAGTCAGATCAGATGCAATGTCCAGTAAGTAACTGTTATCCAACAAGGAGATCATTTAAATTTAAAGATTCATTTTATTGTGTTTTGACTGCTTGATATTTTAAACCTACTTAATCCCAAGCAAAAAATTTTAAATATTATTTTTTAAAAGCTGAATTAAGATCTGTAATTTTTACAACTACTATAAAATGCTTTTTTGACCATATGACTTAGTGGAGAATGCCACAGACATGACTTCTCATTTGCTTATGATTGAATTGATCACCTAATATAATATGTAACATAGAAAAAATTCCATAATATGACTACGGTATTTTCTAAGTGCATGACTTATGGAGGAAATGTGTATGAGACGGGTGGCGGGAAGGGGGTAATAGTAAATAAATAAACATTGTATTTTTAGGTATTTGCCAGTTTGGATTCCTATCAAGCTATAAGAATGAAGGAAAACATGCTAACAAAATGCCTCAGACCTGCAGCCCATCGACGGTTCTAGACACACGCTAACAGAATCGGCTCTCTGGGTCACTTGTACAAGTTTACGTCGGAGGGGGGGCAACGGTGGGACATGTTTGCATCCGCCTCAAAAATATGTAGTTGCGCCCCTGATACAGTCATATATAGCAGCCACATAGTATTTGATTAAAAAGACCCTTAACCCTCAGTAGAGCTCACCAGGTGCCTCACTATGTTGTCATCACAAGGATCTGTGCTTGGAATGTATAATTTTAATGTTCATACTAGTATACTGATGTAGACAAGAAATGGAGAAACATAAAATGTTGCTCAATAATTTAATAAATTTGAACTTTTTCCTTTCAAGAAACAGATTTAACAGTTGAGAAGGATGAGCACATTAGCACATAAAAAAATAAAATAAATAGTACTTCCTCTTGTGTTGTAAGTGCACTGTATACAAAATGTTCTTGAGTGACAGGCTTCCACATCTCTGGTCAAAATAGGCATCTGGAATAATGCAGAACTCTGAACTGGGCCAATGATCTCATCCAGTTGTTCCTGGCAGCTGGCTAAAGAAAGCCCGCTGGTATATCAAGCTTCCTTTTCTCCTTTGGTCTGGAATATTATCAGTACTTGTCTGTACATGTACTAAAACGCGCTCCCCAGGACCTCGTTGCTGTAGGAGCTGCGAAGTGCCTGGTGACTTTAGACGTGCTTATTTGTGGTTCAGTAAGGGGTTACGAGTAATGGTGGGTGTAAACCTTTAAAAAAAAGAAATCTCAATGTGGGCTACTGTTAAAAAGCCACGTTGGTTTAATGCCACTGTAGCTTAATGAGAGAAGCTGAATGTAGTTATTAAGCTGGGTTTTGAGGTGACGGTTCTAACCTTGAGTTAAATCAGATGTACTCTTTAAGTCAGGTTTGTGACATATTTACTTTTTTTAACAAATTAACTTTCATATAAAATGGACTCATAACGTAAAAGCTTTGTGAAAAAAAACACTACAGGAAGTTGGACACATTTTCTGATGAACACATGACTGTTTTGCGGAGCTTTGTCATGTTCCCTGCTTTAGACTGTGCTTGGAAGTTTTGCTCTCAGCACTTTTCAGGAGCACAAGAGTGGTGGTCAGCGGCGCAGCATCGCCACCTTCGTTAAGGACTGTTAGCCATCGATCCTCACCTCAGCTTCCTAGAGGCATTTTCAGCAATATCTAACAGACATGTTTATATTGTAGTAGCAAAAACGAAAAGATTACGACTTTCCTTGCTTTAATTGCTGAAAGCTGCGGAAAACCTTTTTTTTTTTTAGGACTAGCTGTGGATTTTTCTCCTCTTGTGCAAAAATATACATTTTTGTTTCTTGTTTCTGTATTTATTTTTAATCCCTACATGAATCTATTTCCTTTATCATTTCTGTCTTCATTCCCATCTCGCAAGGTGCTGAAATGAGATGTTGCTGTGTGTTTCAGAGTCTTCGACGTCTTCAGCGTTTCCCAGTTTGCCCAGCAGAACACGCAGTTCCACCAGCTGCCCCTCATCCACTCACAGAGATTCTGGCAGTGACCTTGAAAGCCTCCTGAATGCAGAGCCAGGATATGACGGCATCTTCAGAAAGGTCTGCAAAATCACTTTAAGGCTATCGAGGGCACAGCAAATGAAATTAATTACAAGACAATTTGTCTATTAACAAGTTAGGAAACACTTTCCAACCAGTACAAAAGTATCGATGCTGTTTAAAACATGTCACAACAATTAACTTCAGTGTATTTTAATTAGATGTCATCTGATGGACTAATTGCAAGGCCGCATCACACAATTGTAATATGTAGCTGTGTGGTAAAATAAATTCCCATATCATTATGCTTCCACCGTCATGCTGTACTATGAGCGTGAGGTGTTGGTTTTTCACATATAGCGGTTTTTTATTTTTGCTTTTTTTTATAACACAAGCCCTCAGGTGTTTTGTTGTAACTTTGAATTTCACTGTGTCCTGTTTGCTGAATTCCAGGCGTCTGAGGTCATTAAAAAAAAATTTTATTAGCTTGGTTTATACTGGTGCAAAAATGTATATTAATGTACTAGCTAAAAGATTCATGCCTGAATTCAATTAATTGAATTGTTTATATTAATGTAAATTATTGGAATATACTGGGCGGGACACTTTGGACCAATTGTTTTTCCCACATTGTGAACTGCTTTTTGTTGGACTATCACATAAAATCCCAGTAAAATGCTGAAAGTTTGTGGTTACGACAGGATGTGAAAAATGGAATAGTTCTTCATTGAACTGTAAATTTTAAGATGTGAGGAAATACGCTTTTGATTTGCCCACAGAGTCTTTATGCTTTGCTGGCTGAGCTCCAAAAATCAGGTTCAGTAATGTCGAACAGCAGGAATATATTTTTGTTTGTCTGAGCTCAATTTTTTATTTCATAACATCCTGAGGCTGAGACCCCAGACATCAACCGCGCTGACGCCGACAGCTCTGCTCTGCTGCCGGGTTGGAGCGCACGTCGCGGTAACCGCTGTCACTCTGCTGCGGCGTAAAGCCGGGGGAAGTCTTTGGTCGATATTGAGATGCCTGCATCTTTCTGCTGCGTTGAGCGCTCAAGAGGCGCTCGTTGCAACTGGAACCATACTTCCTGTTTGTCGTAAAACGGGAGCGAACGGCGATTGTCAGCGGCCTGCCAGTGTTCGCTGGGATGCTGAGGGTTAGGACACAGCAGACAGTGAGTGATGGCGGAAATGTGGCATGAGGCTCGCAGGCTTTGGTTTCAAACAAAGGCCACAGAAGCTAAATTCTGAAAGAGGGGATTAGTGCCTTTGCTCTCTCCAAAGACAAAATGTCTTTTCTTTTGCAAGCTACACTTCTGTGAATGTAGTAAAGGGATAAAAAACAAAAAAAAAGGACTGTTTCATAACTGTAATGGCCACGGCATGGATCATATTATTAACACGTGAGCTCAGCATGCATCATGTGCCCTTGTGGAAAGAAAGCGTAACATTAATTGTTGTGTGTGAGGGCATGAGAAAAACCAGGGAAAGCCTGAAATGTAAAAATGTTTAATCCTATCTGAATCCTCCTCCTGACTCCGAAGCTACGGTCACGTGAGCACGTACCAAACACACACGCACACACACACACACACACACACACACACACACACACACACACACACACACACACACACACACACACACACACACACACACACACACACACACACACACAC
>JAVLVB010000557.1:4965312-4981527 GCA_032876305.1 Orestias chungarensis | reverse complement strand
GTTGGCTCTAACACTGCAGCTGGCAGCACAATAGGCCCAGTTAAAGCTCACACCTATGAATTAGCTCCCAAAGAACCTCCCTAAACCTGTGAGTGTCGGTGCACGAGCACGTTCCCACCCATCTCAACTCATAGGAGTTGTGCAGGGAGACGTATTCATCGGGATGTACACAGCAGAACCGCACACACAGATTCTTTCCTCGGCTGAGCAGCTTGAGACTTCCACAGTGTTTGAAAAGTGTGTGTGTGTGTGTGAGCAACATCTGTGAGAGCTTTGCTCCCCCCCCCCCCCCATCATCTAATGGTGTTTGTTATAATGTCAGTGTTGCTATAAGGTGACTGTTGCTCGTTATGCTTAAGCCCTGCCATTTGGTCCTCATTATGCTCCATTCCTGTGGGTTAAATTGCTCTTTTAGCCTTCTCTAAATTCATGATATGCTTCAGCAAAGAAATGCCGATGTATATTTCGTGTTAGCCCAGCTGATTAACAGTCATCCGTGCCATTTGTCCATTTTACTTAACTGTATTGCTTTCTTCGCGTTAATCTGTGACTTTTTTGTTGTTGTTGTTGTTGTTGTTGTTGCTGATTTTATGTATCTTTCTATGATGGGTCACTTTACAAGCAGAGAATCTTCTCACACTCTTACCAGAAAGGAAAAGATTGGTCTTGTTGGTTGTACTGACAGGTTTGTTCTGTTTAGAAAGTTTATACGGCTTGCAAAATACGCCCTCCTCTAGAAGTTTCACGGTCACAACATTCTTTGGTTTTAGGAGAATGTATTGGCGTTAAGGATAAATATAGCACCCACTCATAGACTTAGTGCCTCTCATGCAAGTGTGTGTTAGAGCTCCCCTTGTTAGCAGCACCAGGGAAAATCAAATGTTTCAAACTGGTCTAAAGGTTCGTCCAGAACCCGTCAGTGGATAAAGACGCTTTTAATGGGATACCTCGGTTTTTCCGGAGTGGCCACAGATTCAACCGCTGGCCTCTAGCCCGTATTAGGCTGTGCATTGCCGGTTAGCTGGCTGAAAGAAGGCTTCTGCATTTTTCATTTGATTTTGAAGAAACACGCTCAAAGACATTCATAAATTAAACAAACGATAACCACACGCAAGATTGTTTAAATGTGATGGTGAACAACACTTTGGGTTAAAAAAAAATGGACAAATTAAGTGTTTCTGTTTTTGTTATTGGTTTATTGGATCCTTTCCTGTTGTTGTTTGGTATAAAATGTTAATAATTGTTAATGAATAAGCTTCACCTTGCAGAATGATGAACCAGTGACGGGAGACAGCACGAGCGAGGTCTCCGTCTCCTGCTCCTCCACAGACGACACAGCCAGCGTCGGCCCGTCCAACTCCAGTCCCGAGGGCAGCCAGGCTCTCGGCGGCAGCTGGAGCCCGGAAGACGGCATTCCGTCCGAGGACGCAAACCTCGAAGGCCAGGACATTGCAGCTGGAGGTGGAATAGGAGACGCCGAAGAGGAGGCAAAAGACAGATTCACGGAGGTGCCGCGGCGTTCCTGTTTCTTCCGGAACAGTAAACGCTCTCTGTCGCCGCTTCGCCGCCACAGCTGGGGTCCAGGAAAGAACAACGGCGTAGAATCAGAGATGAACCAGAGGAGGTGAGTGCTGACAGGAACATATGAGCATCTTCTTACCCTTTTTTTTAGGTTTATTTGATGTCTATCTTGCTGATTCGGATTTAGACTGATTCCGAGTTTAAAATATAAAGTGTGATACAAATCCGAAAGCAGCTCTACCTCTTATCTGATATTTTAAAAATCTCCCCAATGTTGACTTTCATGTTTGTAGACAAAAACAGTTTCTTTCAGTATTTCTAATCCTGATTGATTGGTGCATTTCTATTCATCATATCAACCTGCTGAGGTTATAGAGTTAGATACAGCATGAAAGAAAAAGGAAAGTTACTCTTTCATCTTAGGCATCAGGGACTGATGTAAGTCTATAGGTGTCAGTAGAACTGATGTCTCCAGACACAAATATTGGCTTTATTAAAGCTTGCTCATGTCATCCCCTCTTCACTAGTACATACAGTTGAGACCAGAATAAACAAATAACCTCATTTTCTCACTGTCTGAAGGTGAATCAGACAAAACGTCTCTCGCTTTAAGTCAGAATGAACTATTGTTGTAAATCAGCCCCGTGGAAAGAACGCTTATTGTCTATCATGTTCCTGATTTAACGAAGAATCACGTTTTGCGTAATCATCTTCAGTTTGTCTTCGACAACACGGGAGCGTTCTCTTGACCTAAACTAAGGACAAATCCGTTTTAAATTCAGACATTGAAAAAAAAAAAAGGTTTATTTGTCGGTTTTATTACTTCATGTAAACTTCTGTTTACAGCCAAGACATGTTACTGATCCTAAACACATGAGAGCAGCTCTTTTAATCCTAATGGAAAGCATATGAAAGCAACATTTTATGAAAATCACTCGTCAATAAGACGTGGGAACAGCACAATCACCACCAGGTGATTTCTGTCAGATAAAGTATATGTTTATGCTTCATGGACCTTTAAAAACACTCCGTATATATCATGCAGGATTTATGTTTCTCTTAATGCATATAGAAGGAGTAACAACCGAACCAGGTCTCTGATTTGAGAAAACAAAAATCTTTCTTCACTCTAGAGACAAAACACCAAGATCATTCAAATATGCTAACAAAGGTGTCTAAATATACTCGTGGTGAGGCTAAATCTGAGTCTATGATTGCACTTGCAAATTCTGCTGCTTGTGTCCTCAAATAATTTTCTGTTTGGTCAGATCTTAGAAGAATGCCTGCTTGAAAAGGGTTTTCTCTGAGTCCTCGTTAAGTATGATGTACCCGCAGAAAAGTTGGAACTGACATGACATCTTAGCGATCAGCGTCTCCTTCCACTCTGTCTGACTGTCTGTGGGTCTGAGAAAGCAGAGCAGCAAGTGGCACTTTCCTCACCAACCAGAGTGACAGTGACAGGAAATGATAATGGTGCCTCTGATGAGCTCTCAGCAGGGGAGGAATCAGCAGTGCACTCGTGTTTAAAATGTAGCATTATGCTAAAATATTTCACAGCGTGACCCTGATTTTCCCTGCATTTGGCTTTTGTGGAGGAACTGCATTTGGCTTTTGTGGAGGAACTGCATTTGTTGCTTAAGCACTGCTTTATAGTCCATTCCTGTTTCTCTGACTAAAGTTTATACAGCATTTTAGCAATATAAATGATCTAAGACTCATTTAGGAGTAACTACTCCTAATGTAAAGCAAAATCTTGTTATTTTTAAACATAGAAAGCAGAGGGTTTTAGAAAGAGTCATGCTTAACATTCGCTAATTCTTAGGAAATGTCTTGCTCATAACTGAGGTTTACATTTTTCCACCTCCATTCACTATCAAGATTTGTGCTGCTACTTAATTTGGACTTGGTGCAAATTTAAAATAGAATCAAATTCATAACAAGTGCACCAGGGGAAACTAAGGCTTAACCCTTAAGAAAATGTATCAGGCCCGCAGGAACGAAGTGAATTAATACGTTCTAAAAAGTTAGAGATCCCTTCCTGGCGGGTGAAGCATTACTGTTGCTAATAAATTTGAAGCTTCCACCGACATTGTATTAGTTTTACATAAAGGAGAGGAACATAGCTACACACACCCCTAAAGCTCATTAATTCTAGATTAAAGGTATTCGCGCCATAACAAGAGGTCATGCTGGGAGCCATTTATTGGCTTTATGCAGCAACTTTCCTCCCCACATTACATTTTGGCATTCAGGCTAGATTTTAGTGACTCATTGCTCCGTCTTTCAGACTTTCACATCTGTTACCAAGCTAATTTGAGTGTTTCCTGGCTTCAGCTCCTTGCGTATGAAGCAGATGTGTGAATGGAAGAAGCAAAGATGCCCTAATTAATCAGAGTAGTCCAAATTTCCCAGACTCTATGAAATATTTATATGTATTTTTTACATAAAGATATCAACCTGAATCCATGAACTGTTTGAATGCAGTCATTTGAGTTTTGTGAAAAGAAATCGATCCATTTAGCATCATTGTTTTCACCTAACACCGACATTGCTACAGTTTCAGGACATTGCAGTCTTTAGTACAGCAGCAGAAATTCCTGACTCAATGACAGTGCCATCCTCAACTGAAACGGCTCATTTATCGTGTTCCTCCTTACATGCTGTCCTGTAACATCACAAACTATCTCTCCCATCATGCACCACTTCCTTTCTCTTTGTTTCGTCACCCCCCAGTTCCATCCGTAGCCCTGGTGAGGGGAAGCCTGCCTTTCACCGGAGAAGGTATTGATAACATGTTGTTGGAATTGATTGATTTGTTGTCTTTGTGAGATGCGGTGTGGACTACTAGAAGCTCCTGCTTTTTAACATCTGCTTGCTGCGGTGCTCTATGCTGCATCCCTGCAGGCGACTGTGCTGAAGAATGTTGCTGTTTTTTCACCCCTGCTGGAATGTACATAAACCCCATGGAAAAAAGAAAAAAAAAAAACTGTGGCAGAGCCTCGTCTTGTTTCTTAGGAAAAAGACACTCTGCTCCTTGGCTGCAGTTTTTTTTTTCATGTGTTTTCTAAGATCCTGTAGGGATTTTTGGAACCTATGAAGGCATCAGAAAGGGTTTTGAGTGCAGCCCTGGAGGAGAAGACTTTGTGCCACAGCAATAAAACCTAAATAAAAGTTGTTCAAACTGTAAAGAAAAACTTTGACCTGAACCTTTACCCAGAAGGATACACAAAACAAATCACAATGAAGGAATCTGCTTTTTCCTACAGTAATATTCATAACATGCACCTATAGAGTTGTTTCGGATCTGTTTGCTGAGTAAATATTTGGGCTGACTCCTGAATAACTCCTTATTAATAATAATACAAATCTTGTATTTCTTTTTCACCAGCCCTCACACATCTTTCATGTCGTTCTAACCACTAATCCATCCTAGTGTTAGAGGGATGTTTTTACAGTTTTTCCCAAGTAGAAAATATTAATAAAAACAATCCTAACTGAAGGTTTTGCCAGGCTATTGTGTAATTCATTTTCCTTACATTTTCTTTCTTCTTATGAAATTTCACTATTCAACGTTGCTTCTTGCGGAGTGCCGCAAATGCCTATACTATTAATACGCAACGGCTCAAACGACACAATAATAACATCAGCCAGGTTCTAATTAAGACATATGTCACATTGTAACGGGTCGCTGTTGCAACCATATGGTCACATATGCCTGGCTGAACAAACCAGCAGATCCAGCAGCCTGGAATCTAGTGATGCCTATTGTGGTCAAGTTGATTAGGAATTGGTTAGATTTTTCATTTGCCTTCTGTGACATAAAAAAAAAAACTGCACCAGGAGCCCTTCCCAACAGTGGTGCGGCTGAAGTCAATCTCTGCAAGTATGGCGATTTCTTCTTCTCTTATTTTTTTCAGAGCACAGGGCCTTTTTTAAATGACGTATGTTTTACAACCCACACGATTTGCATTAGCCGTTGTTGTAGGTGTGTTTTCTTTGTGGACAAACTCAGTCGGTCCGTCCGTCAGTCAGTAGCTTTCTATTGCATAGCAGATAGCTGCAGGTGTTGCTCAGGATGCAGTGTCTGGCTCTGTAGGGTGAGTATGCAGCGCCAGGGCGGAGGCTTCTGATTGGACTGATATAGGCATCTGTGTTCCCAACACTTGGGGCTGCTGAACGCTGCGCGGGACGGTCACTGATGACGAATCTTTTAGTCCAGCCTGAGTTAGTGATGCTTGAAAGTGATGATTTGCTGGATAACATGGAAACCACACTACCCCAGAGGCTGGAGCAAAGAGAGATTTACTGCGGGAGCTTCCAAGCATCAGGGAGCCTGTCCAGAAGCAGACTGAGCTGCAGCTCTCTTGCATAGCTCATTCTGAAATGTAGCTGTAGTTTTCCTCCTCATAATCATTGCATTGGATTTTTTCAGGGCCTCTTATTCCCAGTCATAGATCGATATAATTGGGGTTGTAAATCACAGTCGTGGAGCCCTATGTGCTGATGCTGGAAGTCATTTGCAGCTATGTCACTTGTAAATCTGCCCCAAAGGCCGGCAATAACGCAGCTGACTAAACAGTGTGCAGTGCCAGCTTTGTGTGTGCGGCAGTGTGTGTGTGTCTGACAACAGGTGCATGGACGCATTTCAGCGTGTCTGTTGCTACAAGAATTTATATGTCCAGAGAGATGTGACGAATAGCCCGCACAGACCTAGTGGAGTGTGTTCACGGCAATAGTTTCACGTGTTTCTGTTTGTCTGTGCAGCTACAGCCTGGAAGGGCTTAGCGGGATCCAGGAAGAGCTGAGGGGCTCCACGATCCAAGAGCCCCGCGTCCTGGAGCATTCGAGGATGCCACGGCACAACAGTGATGACAGGGGCTCCCTGGTGTCTATGACCGAGGAGCAGGAGGAGCGAGAGGAGGACTGCAAAATGCATGAACAGGTAACTTACTTAGATCCTTGTGAAGTGAATCAGGAAAGATCTTTAAAACCACCCTGAGCCTTATTCACCAGAAAAGAAGTAGATTTCGTAAACAAGGCAGAGCAATGTCACTTTGGGCATTGATGAGAAATACTAATCATCATTGTCCTCTGGGTTTTTTTTTTTTTGCTGTTTTTTTTTGATTCCCCTCATTCTCAGTGACGATAAAACTTTTCGTGAACATAATCACAAATCAAACATCATGTTCCCCCTATTAGTTTATTGTTCCTGTTTCCAGTTTATCGGCTGCTTCTGTGTTCCACTTCGCACCCGCCTGCCATCATACCCCTTTCTTTGCATCCTCTCTGACGTTGTCACGCAGCAGGTCTGATGCAAACTTTGTGTTTCATGGTGCAGAAGTTACGACGATATCGGCCGCTGCGAAACAGCTGTCCCGCCATGAACCTTCCCCTCACAAAGTCTGTATCCATGGTCACGATCAGCCAAAAAGACAGTGACGGTGAGTGTTTCTCCTAACTTCGGATCACATCCCAGTTACCAATCTAGGTAACTTTGAACTTCTCAGGCTTTTTATAAGTTGATTGCTTCCTTTCATTCCTCACTAAAAGACCAATGACTTTGGATTTTAATTGAAATATCAACAAAAAGTACAAAATAACTCCTGTGTCACATGACATTTGTACATAATCTGCACAACTTCCCCTCAGTGCCACTATAGCTTTAGGTTTTTTGGCCATGTCTAACTGATGGATTTCTGGCTGGTAATGTTTGCAGAATATTTCAAGTTCAGCCATTATGGATAAAGACTGACAATTAACAACATTTTTTAACACTTCCCTGAATTTATTTGGTTAGGCCCTAAGTACAGTATTTGGCTCTACCACCGTGTTTTCATGGTGTGTTCAGGCTCATGGTGTGTTGCATGTTCTGTAGGAGTTTGCATTATCGTATCCATCCATCCATTTTCCGTTAGGGGCCGGGTGGGGTGGGGTCGGGTTGGGTCTGCTTGCGCCTATCTCCAGCTTACAATGGGCGAGAGGCAGGGATTCACCCTGGACAGGTCGCCAGTCCATCGCAGGGCAACACAGAGACATACAAACAACCACTCACACACACTCACACCTAAGGACAATTTAGAGTGCCCAATCAGCCTAACAGTCATGTTTTCGGACTGTGGGAGGAAGCCGGAGTACCCGGAGAGAACCCAGTCATGCACAGGGAGAACATGCAAACTCCTTGCAGAAAGACCCAAGAACCCAGAGCCTTCATGCTGCATGGCCACAGTGCTACACACTGTGCCACTGTGCAGCCCCATTATCGTATCGTTTATCGTTATTGGTGATAAATTTCTTCTAACAATGATGTTAGAAGAAATGTTTACTTTCTTCCCACTGTTTATTCCCTTATAGCAATGAAAAATTTAAAACATATGATTAAATGCAGTAACTGTGTGTTTAGTTACAGTTTAGTGATAGAAAACAGACTTACTTATATAACTAATGTCCTAAACTTGCCCATTTCAATTGGGCATGTTTTTCAAGAGCAGAATATGTGGTATATGTAGTTTATCATTATCTTGTTTTTGTCCATATTGCCTATCCCTAATGTGGGGTGGATACACTTTTCTTTTTTTTTTTCCTACAATTTGTTGCCCTGCATTTTATTTTGTAAGTGTTGAGGTGAAGGTGACTGAATACTGAGAAGTTAAAATCCTAGTTTATATACCCCAAACATCGCTTGTTATTGCCAAAATAACAATAAGATAATATTATTTCATTCATGGGTTTAGAATCCGAGGTTTTCTTACAGAATGATTACTATCTCTTTAAACAATAAGGGGAACACCCAGATGAAGATTCTTATAAGTGTATTAACATACATAAGGGAATTACAGAAGCGCCTGTGAATGTATTTTAAGGCCATACTTGAAAGACATAGCATTCTTGTTCCAAATGATGGGGAAATGAAAAAAATAAGAATAAAATAATCAAACTTCAAAGAAAATTGTGGAGCTGCACAAGTCTGGTTCATACTTGTGAACAAATTCCAATTTTATGTATTTAAATGGAAACACATGAAGGGAACAACCAACAGCCACAGCACGGTAGAAATAGAATGGTTTTGTGTCCTAAAAAGGAACGTGTTGTAGTCTGAAATGTTCTACAAAAGCCAAAGATCATGTGAAGCTGATGGCTAAAGCTGGTATGACAGCTTCAATTAGCCTCATTAAACTATTTCCTAATGTAGACATATAGATAAATGTGCTATGGTCAGATAAATGACTGGCTTGACAATGACCCAAAGCATACAGCCATGGCTTAAGGTCAATGAAGTCAATGTTTGAGCATCACAAAGCCCTGATCTAAATGGTGTAGAATATTTTTGGTGTGCGCGAGGCAGCCTACAAACCCGACTCAATTTTACCAGTTGGTACCTAGGAATGGGCTAGTAAACTATCAGAAGCTTTTGGAAGTTGACCCACATTGTTAGACCCAATTCGTACGGTTCAATAGCAATGCCAGTACAAAAATAAGTTCTTCTTTACCATCAGGTAGTTGTATTTCTAAAACAAAAGGGTCTAAGAGTATGTAGACATTTTGACAGTATAACACTTTGTCTGAAAAAATGATGAGTTCCTGTTGTGGTTCTTCCCTACCTGCTGCCCCTCCACCTCCCAGCCGTGGGACGCCTAAGACGTAAGAGGCGCATTTCCTTCTCTTTTAATATTTCCCCCATCCTCACCAAATCTAAGTCTCAGTTCGTTTACGGGGACTTTTCATCAAGTGACGATGAGGATGAGTCGAGTGAGTACGGAACAGCACATAGGTTCTTCTGTAGGAAGTGGATGTCAAATCGGAGACCGCAGCATTTCCTTGTAGAGCCTTACAAGCCCATCTCCTCCCTAAACTAGACTCTAAACCAAAGTGTGCTAAATTATTAAAACTGTTGATCTGTAAAACTGTAGAGTTGAGGATGCTTCTCCTCTGAAAATGATTCATACTGCTGTCTAAAATTAGACAGTCTGGGATTGTACAAAAAAGTTAAAACATTTAACACAAAACTGGGTTTCATCACTTTTCCTATACAGAATAGGGTTGGCTCAACTGAACAATTGTTAAGGCAAAATGGATGCTAATTGATTTGCAGCACTAAACATCAATCAAAAGCAGAACACTAATTACTGTTACTATTAATCTATAGGCAGTTTCGTGGTGTACAAAATGCTGGGAAGCAAAACTGCTCCTTTTGTTAAACTTTTTGCTGAAACCATTATGCTGATGAATTCTGTTTGTCTGTTTGTCATGTCAAAAAGCGCACTATTAGCTCCATGAACTGGCCTTTCTGTAGTATATCTGCAGAAACTATACCAAGCAATGAGAGAGAAAAAGCTCCATCTTAAAAGCTTTTGGCCACCTGAGGATAAATGTGGGCTTGTAATCTTTAGTCAAAGACACCCAAATCTTTTTTTCCTCCTCCTTTACTCCGAAATATTTCCATAACTGTTTTCTAATTTTGCTTTTATTATCTTGTTTGAATGATGAGCAGTGTTGCCCACTTCCATGTGTTTCTCTGTATTGAGAAGAAGTAATTATTTAGTTTAGAAGACGAATTTCCTCGTGGAGATCAGTCCTTTATAAAAATGCTCTGTGGCTGCTGTAATAATAAACTTATTAATTTTGCACGGAACTGTATAGATTTCTGCAGATCTGTTGGCATCCCTGTTAAATATGTTATAGGCTCTGGATATACATTATATGAAGTAGCGTTTCAAAATAGACCGGACTGTTGTGTAGCCCTTGACCCTTTAGAAGTAGATTTCCATACACGCATATGCATAAGTACCACTATGTAGCAACAATTCATAGAAAAAGATGTCACACAGCCTTACAGAATGGGCAAAGACCACAATAGCAATAAAAGTTTCCATTCTAAAGAGAAATATGGTAAATCTCTTGAGGTGAGCTGAATGCAGAGTGGCATGTGGGTCTGGATAATCCATAAAGATTGTACAAAAATCAAAGATCCGTCTCTCTGTGTGTTATCCAACAGTGCAATGTGAAACAATAACACAGAAGTATACATACTGTACTATTATCAGAAATCACGAAGGGTGACAATATCTGTGCTACTGGCAATTTTGTTAGAAATATTCCTTTCCTAACGTTTATTTGTTAACTAAATAAGTTCACGTTAATAAAGGTTTTCAGTATGTTTTCTTTGTGGGACTGTTTGCATTCATCAATAATGTCTTGGCTTGTGTGAAAATAAGTAGATGGCTGAATGTACAAAAGTCAGCAATCAACATTTGATAATGTAACACATTTAAAATGTGGTTGCAGGATGTAATTCCATTTTATTTCGGAAGCTGTTTATCTTCTAAGCACCCAAAGTCGGTCCTTTTGGACTGAATGCCACTAAACTGACAGTCAAACTGCCTGCAGCTTTCAGCCTCAGTCACTTCATTATTGCGTCGCCTCACGTCTGTAGCGGTTCTTTAAAGGCCAAATAGCTTGCTTTTTAAGCACTAGAAGTAGTTCATTCTTGTCCCTGCCGAACACTAGCAACTAGGACAGGACCTGACAACCTTCAGCTGCAATGAATCTAAAATATTTCACTAGTGAGCCAGTATACTCAGTGAAAGGTCAAGCCGGCTCTGCCCTGTAAGCCTTTTAACCACCTTAGTTTGCACCTGACACGATATGATTTCAAATAAAGTTCTGGTCCTCACTTCCTGTCTTTTTTCCTCACAGGCACAAGGTTGTTGTCCTGCACCTCCGGGTCGGTAGCTTACAGGTCAGTTCAAATTGGCTCATACACATTACAGGGAAATGCTTCTTTATGTTATCTTCCTTTTTTCACAGCAGCCACGACCTTTATGGTCCCATAAAGACGAGTGTGGAGAATCAGTCGAATGGAACCTTTATGGTGCTTGAGTGAATGTGTGAGCAAGCATTTCACAGGATTTCTGTTGTGTGTTTCAGTATATCAGAGGAAGAGCCCGGTCCTCTGCGGAGCGACACGGAGGGAAGAAACACAACAAAAGTCAGCCGGACCTTCAGCTACCTCAAGAATAAGATGTATAAAAAGACACGGGTGAGTTCCTTGGGGCCTTGAAATGAACAGCAACAATACTTAACAACAGATAGATGACTTATTTTTTAGAGTTAAAGCTTAGTAGTGCATGTTTGCGTAAATCATAGCCACCTTTTTTATATTGGCTTTCATGCCTTTAAGCAAGAACGAGGGAGCACCAGGTTGCTGTTCAGGCTTGGTCGGCTTCACTGTGGTACATCTACATTCACACAGGGATCTGCTTCCTCCTCTGCAGGCCCCAGTCCAGCCCCTGCTGAACAGCTGGTGGTTACGTGTCAAGCTTCAGGGCTTGTAACTTCCCCTATTTAGACTTCCCCAGCAGGCCCTTCTCTGGTGTTCACAGTACATTTTAGTCCCAGACATGAATTAAGATGAGCTCTGGGAAATGATCACCAATGCATGATGAGTATCATTTTGTCATATTACAACTATATACTGCAGTGTATTGTCTTTGAATCTTATCTGATAGAAAAACACAAAGCACATAGTATACATATCCACATAGCTGTGGAGTAAATAGAACACATTTTGTTTTTTAACAGTTGTACTTACAAAAACCTTGAAAAGAATAATTTGGGTTCAGTAGATGGAAACTGACATTTTCGTTAAAGGTTGTTTAAACGTTGATGTAAGTCATCTGGCATATGTTCCATCAGAAGAAGCAAAGTTAGAATTGCCCAGTCAAAATCTAAATCGAATCGGAAATCCATGGCAAGAAACAAACTTCCACTATCCAGATTCTTTTCAGCTGTACTTGCAGCAAAAATATGCAATTCTTTGCCTAGTTTTTCCTAAAAAAACAAGCCTTTCAAAGTTCAAAGTTGGAAGATTGGAATAGTAAAAATAAATCCTTAGGAATATATTTGCAAAGCAGTACATATAAAGTATTTTAAGATATTAGTTTCCTAAGTTTGTTTTTCACTTGGACTATTAATGTTTAAAATGAGCTTTGAATGTTTCTGCTAATTAAAAGCTATTTACGTCAGTATTTTAAAATACAAAGAGGATTGAAATTGCTGTGGGGAGTGAGGGGGGGTGATCAAATATATTTCATTATAGTTGTAAATTGCAGTCCTTTCTTGTTTCTGTCAGCCTTGCTTGTAGGGAGTTCATTGTATCATATTTATAATTTTCTAATAAAAAGCTATCTAATTAGTTGCTCTTGTCAAACACAGAATAAGAATTATCAGTAGAGTTAAAAAATCCACGACAGGAAGTTGTTTTTGTCTAGGTCTTTGGAGTAAAAAATATAAAATGATGTAATTATAAATAATTCCAACCCACATAATTCCTGTTGCTTGTATCTCATTAGACCTGATCCATTTACGAAACCGCGTTCACATCAGTTTACATGTGTTGTTTAAGCGCCCTAGATTTGTTTTCCTGTCGAAATTTAAACGGGGAAGTTTTTAGCAATGTGTGTCAATTCCTCTGTAAAACAGCCGACAACTGCAGATTGACACTGTGGGGTGAACAGGAAGTAAAACAGGAAGACGAGACTTGGCATTGGTTTTCCCAATCTCTCTACTGCACTGTGCCTGCAGTTTGCATTTAAAGTGACAGGACCGTGAAAGAGGCCTGTGGTTAAAATGAAAACAAGTCACCCACAGGCCAATTGAGTTTTAATACACTTTTAACAGTGTATGTTATTGCCTGCGGTTGTCACAAGTTGCGGCAATTATTCTATGAAAAGGGGCAAACTCCTCTCCCTGGTTAGTCACAGTTAATCTTTACCGGTTTTTAAAGCTAAGAGAATCGGCTCTGTTATGGGAACCATACTGAAACTGAGAACGTTGTGGAAGAGGATATAGTCAGTGCAGTCCGCCACAGCGTCTGCTCCAAACCCAAGGCTCGTTGCAGAAATAGCACCTCCTGTTGCGCGGCAGTCACTTCCTCTTCGCGAAGTTCCTGATGGAGCCTCTGCGCTGGCAGTAGATTCTGCCCCTCGGCCACAACCAGGGATGTTATACGGGAGGTTTTCAGCGAGCCGTGGCTTCTCGCTGAGAAGGAAAGGTTGCCTGGAGGTAGGCTGAGAAACTGCTTTAGTTTTCCAGTCATATTGCAGGAAAAGTTTAGTGGCTGTCAGAAGATCATGTTTAAAGAGCTCTGTTCTGGGCTGCTGTCTTTTTCCACTGAACTCATAGCGTGTCAGACTCTCTTAGACTAGAATGTCTCTTTGTTTCTATCTGGGTTTTGACGTCACAAGCTATTATGTTTCCTGTGAATTTTTCTAGTAGCCAAAAATGGCTCACAAGACAAGTCTTTAGTGGATTTTCTTTATAAGAGATCTCAAAAAGTAATTCAAGATGATTCGACAGCTACTTTTTTATATGCATCAATCTGTTTGCATTTTTATTCTATCTCATACTTCTATCTTTGTTTGAATTTTTTAGCTGTGGTCTGACAGTTGTTGCAGGAAGTGAGACTGAATGCAGTGTGTTGTAATGGCTTTGAAACATGGCGTCGCTCATTTAGCCTTCTGGCATCTTAAAACTGAGTAAAATGAGCCCCTCTATGTCAGAGCTTTGTGGTCCTCGCAAACCAAGAGGCCTTGGGCCGGTCCATTAAAACAAGCTGGAAAAATCAATTTTCCCATTTCCTCTGGGTTTGGGTGGAGGCTCTGTGATGCAAATCCAAAAGAATGAAACCTCTGTTCTTGTCTGCATCATTTTGCGGGAGTGTGATTTGGCTTTAGTGTGTTTTTGTGTGTTGAATGGATGGATGAGCAACTGCTGAGGGAGAGCTCGTCCATTAATGCTGGAGCGGCAGAATGAGCAGCCCGTTGTGGAAAGGTCAGAGATGAGAGTCCCAGTCTGGGAGTCGACATCAAACGTCCATGAATCCTGTGGATCTGTGTCCTTCTCGCTCAGTTACCTTATCTTAGTATTTATTTTCACCGTTGTCAGATTACAAGAAAAAGCTTTTTATTAACTTCTGGTTGCATTTTATTTGACAGAAAAACACAAAAGTGTTATATTACAGTTAAGTAAAGAAAAGCAGGATTTACATTCATAGTCATACTCCTTAAAAAATCCATTTCAGAAGACATAAAATCAGTAATTAGGATCCTCTTGTAGTTTTATTTTGAGCGTGGCATGAATGCAAATGTCCTGTGATGGCGTCCGAGATTTCTTAAGAGAACAGCAGTGAACAAAAGGCATCACAAAGAAAAAGGCATTGAGGTCTGGATTGGGATTTGTTCCCCAACACAGGTGGGGAAACATGTTGACAGGACAACCTCTAGTTGTGTACTATACAAACCTGGCTTTTATCCAAGAGCGGCAAGAAGTCACTGAGTAAAGAAAAACATCTCAATTACAACTTGCTCCAAGTAACCTAGGATACCACTTTATTTTCAAAGCACTTAAACGACATAAGCTTATTAGCATGTATTAAGTATTGAAGACTGGCCTGGATTGTGGAGCCAGTTTATCTGAGCCCCAGAAAAAAATAAGTTATTTTAAATGTTCTTTGATGAGACACTAGAAATTGCATCACTTAATATGCAAACACTGCCCCACCCCGATACCCACAACTCCCCCTGCTGGGATGCACATCAGAGTAATCATGTCGCTCCGTGGGGTTTAGATTGTAATTTACCACGAGCCACCGGTCGACGGAGAAACATTTCCTCAACGTCTGTTACAAAAGCCCCTCTCTGCATGCATCCTGGGCTTCGCTCCGAGGTCTCTCTCGTCCCTAAAGTTTCCCATTTTTATTGTAAAAATATCCCCGAGTTTTTTTGTGTGGAAGTGAACTTGGAGATGATCACACTAGTAACTCATGCAATTCTTGTTACTCAGGAAAAAGATCGAGACAAGGACAAGGAGAGCAAGGAGAAGGACAAAAAGTCAGTGAACGGCCATCTTTTTACAACGGTCTGCTCGAACCAGTGCGTCCAGTGCTCCCAGTGCAATAAAGCCGTTAATGCCAAAGACGCATTCTGTTGCACATGTAAGTAACTTTTCTGTCTGCTTTATTGATTTCCTGATGTCATATGTCCTCCAAAGTTATGCTCCTGTGCTGTTTATTGTGCTAGACTTGCACTAATCAGTTGATAAGAGATTTAAATGTACAGATTTTTGTTGGATCTGATTAGGAATCGGATTCTGTGTGACTGCTTTCCATACATCTGGTAATTTAAAACTACTTGTGAAAAACAACGGCATACTTTTAGTCAAACGTGGTCATAGTGTGAAGATCTGGGGCTGCTTTAAACCTTTAGGAACTGGAGAACTGGCTGAAATTGATGGAACCATAAAGTCTGTCTACTACCACACAATCCTGAAAGAGAATCTTCGGTCATTTTATTTCTGCCATCATTTTTAAGCACAGTAGTGATATGTAGCAGGAATGTTACCCAGAGGGTACCAACAAGTTTTCTCTGTATTGCAAAAAAAAAAAAAGGGACAATTTTAAGGTGGCCTAGTCAAAGTTCCTACTTGGATGTAAGTGGATAGTTGTGTTGCCAACAGTTTACGCTTGAAAACACTCAGATGTTGACAGCTGAAAGCAGTTCTGGCGAGCAGAGACGGTAAATCGGTGGACCGCAATCACGAATGCTTGATCGTAGATGCTGCTAGGAGGAATCTGGGGTGTGGTTTCATGTTGATTTTTTCAAGTCATTTACTTGTAATTAATAACTAATTTGTTGTGGT
>JAVLVB010000557.1:4951341-4965212 GCA_032876305.1 Orestias chungarensis | reverse complement strand
CCCCCACCCTTCCACCCTTTTACTAAATACATTGTTAAGCTAATTTTGTCTGATCTCTATTCATGTGGTAGGAGAAAACTGTCATCTTGAGTAACGTGTTTCTGCTTTGTCTCATGGAGGCCATATTTGTATCAACTTGTATACTTGTAACCACTGGTATCTCATATTCGTGGTTGGCTAAATTGCTGCTGTATCCGCGTACTTGTGTCATAGAGGACTACTTCAAAATCAGTCCTAACAGACCGTCAGCTCAGAGAACAATGCCGGTTCTAATTTTGTTCGTCAGTGGAGCACGAGAAGAGGATGTAGCTTATTGAGCAAGTGGGTTTAAAAGAAAAAAAAAAAAAAGAGCTCAAAAGGAGAAATGAGCTCTGCAATGGATTACAGCTATTCTCTGAATGGTCAAATTCTTTTTCAGATACTCAGCTGACAAGAAACACCCTGTTTTGTTTTGCAGTGTGCAGGCAGACTGCTAAGGAGCCTTGTGAGGCTGATTTAAAAACATTTTCAGAAGGTTTACACTCACAGATGTCTGGATAGTTTCCATCCACCAGACAAATACAGTGTTTATTTGCCTTCAAATATTCTGGGGCTCCTTGGATATTAAGGGAAAAAAAGAAACACTGGAAAATACCCATTAACACTTTTAATTTCATGCATATAACCCCCCCCCCCCCCCCCCCACACACACACACACCCTCTGGCAGTGTGTGAAACTGCCACTGGTGTTTTTTTCGTCTTTTTGTACATAAACAGCTCTTATTTTCTCAGCCTCGCCGAAAGCTTCTGCTTACTGATGTAATGTACAGAGCGGAAATGTTGCATGCAACCCGGCTTTGATGACTGCGCTCTCACAGGGAGTTTGTGGGGTTAACATGCGCAAGTTGTCTACGAAAGTCTTCGGTGGAAATGTTCTGTTGTTAAAATTAGTGGAAATGGTGATCCGATCGAAGCCTGTTCTCATCCAGTTTGCCGCCTCGTCCCTGATATGCCGCTGTAGCCGTTTTGAAGTTCAGCTGGGAAGTCCGAAAACACAGAAGCCTTGTTGGTAGTTTCCCAGACAACACGGGCGAAATCGGAGTCACCGACTAACGGAACAGGATCAGATAACGCTGCAGGTCTCATTTTAGCAGTCATGAATTATGACTTTTGTTACTAAATGATGTATATGGGAATGTTCACGTTATTGAGATTTTTCCCAAGCGTCGCAGCATACATGTGTGCACCTCGAAGCCTTTCTTTTTTCTTTTTTTTTCCTTTCCACAAGCTGTATTGCCTCTGAGTTGCATCACACACTGCTCCAGTCTGGCTTTCATTAGCGCACTGGTGGAGTTTCCTGGCTGACTCCGAAAACCAGTCATAGTTTTAAGCCCCCTCCTTCCCACTCTCACACACACACACTTGCACTTGCTGGCCCCAGCAACTCCACCATCACCCGCCTCACTATGTTCCTTTACTTTGCAGACTGTAATGCATCCGTCCATAAGGGCTGCAGGGACAGCGTGCCTGTTTGTGCCAACGTGAAGATGAAGGTAAAGGGTTTTTTCCCTCACCATTATTCCACTACGGACCCTGTAGCATTCCGTAGTCCCGCAGCCAAAGTCCATTTTCTTTTAGTTTATGCCTTTGTTCTCCGTTTGTCCCTTCAGTTGCCCAAACAGCAGTTTACAGTGCCAGATTCCGGCACTTCATGCTCCGTTCCTGCCGTCACAATGAGGAACAAAGGTGAGTGTTAAAGTAAACTGGGCTGAAATGTATAATCATCACCATCGGTCACTGCTGTCTTCTGCAAAATCCTGTGAATTTCCAAGTAACACAAAAAATATAATAGAAAAAGAACAAACTTTTGGGAAAACTGTCTTCTTCTGATTTTACTTTCATCTTTATTATTTTTATTTTTATTTTTATATTGATCTGAAGGATCAATATTATAACCCTATACCGAATCATATTTGACTTGTTTTAGTGTGCACTTCAGGTTTACTTGGGGCAATCTTTACCGGAACCTTCCATCAAATCATGTATGTGCCTCATTTTTTTTTTTTACCTTTGCAAGTTCTGACCACAATCAGGACAAAATATGGGCAATACTGATTTTAATTCATTCATTTATTTTTAAAGAAAGCCTCTGCTTTTAAATACAGATGTGCTGCCGGCTTGTTTGACAGCACCATGTGGAAAACACAGATATGAGTCACAGGGACTTGACGTTAGTTAGTGAACACTTATGTCCGCATTTAAGTGGTAACCACTATTGGCTGGTTTTAATAAATTTTTTCTCTCACCATTGCATATTTTGATGGCCACAATTTTTTCTCTGTTCTTTGCAAAATAGCTAAAACTGAGTCAGAGTCTACGCAGAGTATTGTATAGTCATATTCGATAAATTATGTTAGATCAAAGGAGATAAAATTCGACTAATAAATAACAACCTGTAAGTAGGTAGCTTTTCATTTTCATTAACCCCACATTTCTATTAAAACATAACATTTATTGCTCAAATTTTTATTTTAGAGAATTGTCATGATGTGATAGAAGGCGGAATCTTAAAAATCTCTTATATCAATCATAGAGAGCCAATATTATGTCCATAACTTCCAATACCCTCTGCTCGGCTGTCTGAACATACAGCCAGACCAACAGGAACGGTAAGAAAAGCAAAAGAAATGGATAAGCAGTCCTTACCAACAACTGGTGGTTTAATCCAGAATGTGTTGCTGTGGAATATCGTCTCTGGTGCCCAGAAAATAAGCTCTTCGCATTTCATGACTGATATGAGACTGTTATACTTTACAGCAGCAGTGTCTTCAGTTAGAGGCATATTAGAATCACTTCAAGACGGACTGCTACAAATTCCTGCCTATAGCAGTAGATGGGAATCTCAACGTTTAGTGCCCCTCTAGGATATTTAAAGTATTTTGATTAAATTTGGTTCAATATTAATTTTTGCCTTAGCTATTATGTTATTTTATGTATAACTTTATATTTTCAGTAATATTCAATTTAATCAAATTTGGCTGTTTATAAATTATCTCTCACGGAATCCTGAGGTAAACAATTGTTCACCACAGTACATTTAGCTGTACCGGTAAATGTCATGAAAGGCGTGTTTAATCAGATAAATCTATCGTTGTTTATGTTAAGAGCTCATTATTAATCCCCCGGTTCATTTAATTTCTTTCATCGCCATAAACTCGCCATAAAGGCTTCTCACTGACCATGTCGACCCAGGATTTAGCACATGTACAAATCTTTACCACTCTGTTCTATTTGACCTAATACTGTCATTTGTAGTTATGCTAAAAATCATGTAGATGCTCGTTGCTCTCCCAAAAGATTTTTTTTTAAATAAAGTCCTACATAGGACTGATAACCTGCAGATCGTGTCAGTTTTTATGCAGTAAAGTTATTTAAGGAATGAAAATTGACTCATTTAACATTGAACTGAGATCTTGCAGGAGTGTGTTAACTTCGTTCAAATATAGCGTCGATTGATTCATCTTTTCCTCTTAAACCTTTTATTGGAGGATGTTGAGACCTTTTTGTTTGTTGCTCTTTGTTATAACAGCTGTGAGCTGCGGTGGTGCGGCGGCAGGAAGTGTGCTTTCTGCATGTGCATCACAAAGTTGAGGTGTTACTGATGTTCCGAATGCAAGATGTGATTAAAGAGTTAGTCTGTTATAAAATTCCTTCAGTCTAAAGATCACATGTTTTTTTAGGGTCTGTTGCATTTTGCCTGAATTCTTTCACGTCTCTGATGGTCTAACTGTGACTTTGGTAATTTCTCCTCCAGCTGGAGGGACAAGGGATCGTCCCAGGTCTGCCATCTTGAGTCCTGAAGACACTCTACCCCTAATGATCCCAGGTTCCCGGAGACACACCGGCATCATGACGTTCCCCGGAAACAATCTTTCAAAGAGCCTCTCAATTAGCAACATTGCAAGGTGAGCCGATGTGCTTCGTTTAAGGGAATGATTCAAATCTAAGTGTGTTTGTGACGTAGATCTACTGTTGTGTTGTTGTTCTAACCTTTTTTTTTTTCATTATTACTTTCAGTCCATTTGATGAGATACCCATTAAAGGCCTGCGGTACCTTTCTCAGTCCACTGACTCACTCAACAGAACCAACCAGGTTACGGAATCCATGGAGTCGCTGACTGATGAAGGTCAACATACGCACACACGCATCATTTTTTGTGTTTCTAATTGTTCAGAAAGAAACAAGATGGGGTGATGTTTGTTTGAAGGTTACCATACTACATAATTTGGTATATTGACTGTACAACATATGGTTGGTTGTTTAAGGGGCGATAAATTATGAAAAAACGGTATAAAAGAACAGTATTTCGATTAGGAGTGAGTATAAATCCCAGCAAATTTGTAATTATTTATTGCAATACACTGAATCATTTAGTTCCTCTGGTCAATGGTGACAGTGGGGATGGGGGGTGGGGGTGCATTTAAAATTTTATTAGTCGACTGTACCACATTCTGCCCGAAGGAAGGAAGACGGGGATTGGAAAGTAGCGAGTTTGATTAGCTAGTTGAGCTCCATTTGTTTGATGCAAGGCACCAATTGCACAGGTATTAATGCAGGGCAGATTTTGTCTGTGAGGCGGCGCATCCTCACAAGGTCAGCAGTCTGTAGTGCTGATTTTGTACTGAAGGAATAATAACTAATAACATGACAAGCATGGGCATTAAATGCCAGATTCATTTACATAGTAGGGATCTGCAAAAACTGCTTCTAAAACTAGCGCCTTGTATTTCTCTGGGGTATTGTTTCCTTCAAAGAAACAGAAACCCCTGTTGTTCGTCCCGATTACCCCAAAGCTGCTCGGATCAAGATGTGGAGAACATGGAGACAATGTCAACACCTCTCGTCGCTATTCTTCTTATGCCTTTCTTCAATTATATTTGCATTTTAGCAGGAAGTGTCATAAGTGTCAAGTGTTAGTCACATAAAATACAGAAAAGAAAAACATCTTGAAGCTGCAAAATTACCGTAAAAATCTATTATTGCTTTTTTGGCTCTTGTGACATTGTTCTTTAAATTCTGTGGTCATTATTTTGGCTGTATAATGTATGCTGCAGGCTTTAGACTTGTTAAGAATGTGAGGAAATGTTCTGAATGTAAGCTGTGCTCATGTTCAGGAACAGAGATGATGGACGCGCAGCTGCTGGGGGAGTTCGAGGTAAATGCTAAAGAGTTTGAAGCCGACTCGTGGAGTCTGTGTGTGGAGCAGCAGTACCTGCAGCAGCAAAACAAAGAGCAGGTCAAGAGACAAGATGTCATTTACGGTACATGGCAAAATAAAAATAAAATACACCTCACAACGCTTTAGAACCATTGTTTGAAACATCTGTCAAGAGTCTTGCTCTGGATATTGTTACAAGTCATTACGTGTTCTAAGAGGAAATACAATGCCTTGCCAAAGATCTCAAAATCATATTGAAACTGTCTCACATTTGGTCACATTGACCACATACCTTTTTTATATTTCATCAGGTCTATGTTGTTGCGCTGGATTTTTTTCCAGAATGTATTAAAGTAAAGTGGGCTGATAATAAATGCAAGATACGGTTTCTAGATTTTCATTTTGACAAACTTCACACTAAAGCACTGCTTGAGTTGCTCCGTCAATTCAACTCCTTCAAAGAAGCATGTCGTTGTAATGTAAAGTTAAAAATCATATGTTTTTAGGGAAGAGCTACACACATCCTGGTTTAGTCTGTGAAAACCGCCGTTTGAATTAGATTATCCCACTTCACTTCACGCAGAGCTGATGCAGACGGAGCTGCATCACATTCGGACGTTGCGCATCATGTCCGAAGTTTACAGCAAAGGCCTGCTGAAGGAGGTCCCGCTGGACCAGCACACGGTCGAGAAGATCTTTCCTGCGCTGGACGATCTCCTGGACCTACACTCACAGCTCCTCCAGCGCCTCCTCGACAGAAAGAAGGAGAGCCAGCTGGAGGGCGGAGGAGCAGAGGGAGCCTTCGTCATCAGCAGGATAGGAGACATCCTGGTCAGCCAGGTCAGAGCAAGCAGAGGATTGTTTGAGTTTCCTGACTATGTCTCATTTATGTTGAAGACTGGATAACATTTTATAGCATTAATTCCTCTTTTTTTTCCTGTTTTGTCGCGGTGAGTTTTGGATATTAATTTCTGCCCCATTCTGCCCTTAGTTCTCAGAATCAAACGGTGAAAGTATGAAGAGGGTTTACGGGAAATTCTGCAGCCGCCATAATGAAGCCGTCAACGTTTGCAAGGACCTCATGAACAAAAACAAAAACTTTAAAACCTTTATTAAAGTAAGCGTGAGCCTGTTTGCCTTTTCACATTCTAGGCTGATAACAGGTTTCATCCAATCTGATAATTGAAAATCGAAGTTTAGTTTTTTTGTGGTGAAGCCCGCCACTCGTTACGTGGGCATGCTTCTCTAAAAAGCACGCCATGTCCTTTGTGTCCTTCCAGAAAAAGAGAAGTAGCAGCACTGTGCGCAGGCTTGATATCCCAGAATGCATCCTCCTGGTGACCCAGCGGATCACAAAGTACCCCGTGCTGATTCAGAGAATCCTATCACACACTAAAGGTACGTGTCATGTCAGTGTTGTCTCAACCTTCAAACGTAATTCAAAGATAAAGCCATTTAGTCATATTTTATGACCAAAGCATATTATTAATTTTCCTGTTGAATGATTTATAAATATTAATGAATAAATATTTCTCAATACCGTTTTGTAAATATGTGATTACAATTGAAATGAATTTAAAAATGTATTTATTGCTTTCTTTTTAAGTTATATGACTGTCAGATCGCAAATATAGGCCCACAATTACAAACACTGCCTTTATAAAAGATTCCCATTTAAAATGAGCCTCTTCTGGGCACCAACCATATAAGGAAGTGATATTTGACTGCATTTTTTTTTCTTTTTCTTTGATGCTCTAGTAAATAATTGAACAATAGAGAAATTGTTAACAACCCTACTTCGGCAAATACACCGTTTTGTTTGTTTTATCAATAATTATAATTTGTTGTGAAAAACGCAAATCTAAATTCTTATGATAGGAAATTGTTAACACTAGATGAGATAAATTGCCAATCCCATATCGTTCTCATAAATCATTACTTGGATTTTTCTTACAATTGTATTCCTATAATTTCTTTTGAGAATCATTTTTACAAGGATCAATATTAAATATGTTGCTTACGGAAAAGTTTAAGTAGAAATTGATTTTACTTGTTAAGCCAATTCTTTTTCAGGTTATTGCTGATGTTTCTTATTAGCTCATGCATATGGCAGCCTGAATTGTTAGAAAGCTCATTGTTATGGATCTCATTATCACCGTTTTTTCCTTTAAGGTTTTAGTCTTTTGTTACAAATTGCTTCAGGAAATAGAAAGGAATGTTCGTCTTCATATAATCTGTGATTTATGTAAACGTTTATTCTGGGAGAAAAGGAGGCAGTTGTTTTTTAAAGGTGTTTTCTGAATGGTTGATCTAGCAGAATCCTGAAGAGCTGAAATATTTCTATCTGAGCTATAAGAGTGTAGTGAGCCGGCCTCCTACTATGTACATTCTCTCTAATCCTTCCCTAGAGCCTCTTTACGGTTCCATGTGGGATGTTGGAGCTCTGACTTAATCCCTAAGGTGATTTAAGCAGACTTCTTTTTTTGACAACTCTTGTATGTATTGAAAGGAAGCAGCAGAGAATCTTCAAAGATTTATTTTCTGCTTCAGAGAAGCGAGTACAAAACCAGCAGGAAAAAAAAAATCCCCTAAATGTAGTTGTACTTATTGTGTCCAAAGCTAACTATTCAAAAGAAATCGACCCAGTGTTGCAAATGTTGACATTAGTCTTTTCATCGTTGTGCAAAAATACAACAGCTTCACGTCTGTGGTTTAAACAGAGCTTTTACCCTTTTGGTATATTTAATTAAATAATGTGGGCTATGTTTTTAGGCAACCGCACTTGCTTGCTAGATTTTATGTGAAGATATTTATATTTTGTCACTTTACCACCAAAACAAACAAGATTTCCTGAGAGTTATAGAATTAATAAAACAACACTAAGTAACGTTTTAACCTTGATAAAATATTTTCATAACTTTTGTGATTATACGTCAACTTACGGCTCATTGAACGACACCTCTGTCATTGCCCGAGGCGCTTTCACCGGCACTGGGCAACTTTGAAGTGGGTGGCATGAACCTCGCCATACAAAACAACTACAAATTTGCTGACTGCTTTACGCCATACGTCACTTCCCCCGTTTCTTGTACATCATCATCATATGACAAAGTTTCACTACAATTAGATTCATCACATCATCGCTATTCATCATTCACACAGCCACTGGAACCAGAAATGTACTTCAATCCAACTGCATGCAACCGGGAGATCAGGATTGTCCAAGAGGCTATGCGCTGGTCCTCATGGGAAATGCAGTCTTCTTCATGCAAAACACTACCGCGTTTGCACACTGGCCGCCAAAACGGAACAAAATTGAAACTTTTTCAGTGTTGATTTAAGTGGAAGAAAAACATTCATTTCTAAAAGGATCCTGTTCTAGTTTTGTGATCAACAAACAACAGAAAGTCTCAATCTCTAGATGTACAAAGATGCAAAGAGACTTATCCTAGTAAGATGTTAAATATGCACACTGTTTTAATATGTATTTAGAGAAAAACAATAATTCTGCTTTCAGTTCTTAGTATTTGTATTTCAGCATTTTCACTACTTGTATTCGCAATCTAATACTGAAATCAAAACAAGTTTTTTGGGGTTTGGCTTCTCCCATTTTGTTCTACCGCTAAGGAATCAAATAAATATATAAATAAAAGGAAGGCGATTGTTGTACTGCATGAAATTGATTACACCTCGTCTCATGAGAAACCGGCGGCCATTGTGGATTTAAATATCTTAAAGTTATACAAATGAATTGTTTGCAAAATATTTTTTTCCCTTAATGTCCCTACCCTCCTCCTCAGACACAGATGAAGACTACTTTGACCTGAACGAGGCCATCCGGTTGGTGAAAGAGATGATAGCGGCTGTCGACAGCAAGGTGAACACGCACGACAAGAAGCGGCGTCTGAAGGAGTTCCACAGCCGTATGGACACCAAATCTATTATGATGCTGAAGAGCGGCCAGTTGTTCGCCAGGGAGGACCTGCTGAGGCGGAAGCTGATCCACGATGGTGCGCTGCAGTTGAAAAATTCACAGGGAAGACTTAAGGGTGAGCAGGGACCTCTTATCGTTCCTCAAAATACACGAATGAATAAAGAAGAAACACATTAATGAATTCCTGCTGTTATCACTGTTGGTCTTCTAGACGTTCAAGCTCTGCTGCTGTCAGACGTCTTGGTCTTCCTTCAGGAGAAGGACCAAAAATATGTCTTTGCTCCACTGGTAGGTTCTGGCCGTCGCCTCTTAAGCTTCTCGCATCTCTTCATCTATTCCCAATTCTCTATCCTCCTTTCTGTTCTCTACCCTCCAGTGATAAACATCACATGTTGTCCTGATCTCTCAGTGCAGCATTCTTGCTGTTAGCAGTAGCTGCCCTGCTTATTTTTTTCCCACTGATCAGGAACGACTGCGTCCTGCTCGCACGCTAGCTGAACCTAATGAAGCCAATCTGGCTCTGGGCACCTGACCCAGCTGCGATAAATCATTTGGGGGGGTTCAGCTGGGGCTTGTTCCGTGTTTACAGGACTCCCAGCTTCACATGGTCTTTTGCTGTTGCACATTAGAGGGATGAAAACAGAGACGGGCCTGAAGCCGGATCCATCAGGGAAGCTTGGAGAGAGTTTGAGTTGTGGTCGATAAGCTGAGAACAAAACGTACCGCATGAGAGGTGGTTATGAAATCAGGTTAAAGGTGCTGATTGAAAACTTAGAAGAGGAAAACACTGCATACACAGTGAAGCCGCGGAATGTTGTTAGTGAATACAGGTTGACTATTGGGATGTGCTTACAACTCAGAAGCATGACTAGTAGAAGCTGAAAACGAGCAGCAGATTCTGGCATGCGTCTGCTAAAATGTGATTTTACTTGCAGTCTTAATGATCTATCAACAATCTGTACCAAGATTTAAAATACTTGACATTTTCCTTCCTCTTCGCCGCACTTGTTTTTCCTGCACAAATAATTAAACCCCTCCTCTTTTGTCCTTTGTTTTTTTTTTTCCATCATCTCTGCCTTGACCCTCCCTCTGCCTCCTTTCTTTCTTTCTTTTTTTTTGTGCACACTCCTCCCACGTTGGCTTCATCAAACCCTCCCTTTTCTTTTTCATCCTCCCTTGTCTCCCCAAAGGACCAACGCTCCACGGTCATCCCCCTCCAGAAGCTGATCATCAGGGAGGTGGCCAACAAGGAGCGCGGCCTCTTCCTCATCACGGCAGGCACAGAGAAGCCGGAGATGATGGAGGTCTTGGCCAGCTCGAAGGAGGAACGCAACACCTGGATGCAGCTCATCCAGACCACCATGCAGTCCATGTGAGTGGGATTCATTGCGGTCTCCACTGTAGCTCATTTGTCTCTTTTATCCAAGCATCCAATCTTTCTAAGTTTTTTGTTTTTTTTACCATTGTCTTTTCTCAAAACCTATCTTAATCTTCTCTCTGTACTTTTACTTATAAGTCTGCAATGAAAAAGCTCAGGTTTGGCTTCTCCTCTGTGGTATTAAGCTGGGGTTACACCTTTCACAATTTTTTTCCATGGTAATGTAAGTGAAGTTGGACTGAAGTACTCTGCCGCCAGGAGGATTAGCTGCACTCTACCTGGGTCCATCTAATGCTGGATTGGCTACCGGGGCAGCTCGCTTATAAGCAGAGGATTACTCACATGTAGCCAGTAGGAAGAAGGAAGAGATTTAGGACTCTTGTCTCAGTCCCTCCTGGTCTGACTTCTGTCAGAATACAAAACTGAAATCCAGCTATTGGCAGGAGATGAAAGCGAAACTCAATGAACGCTGTCTTCCCTCCGCATTTATGCATTTCTATGCGTTCTTTGTAAGATAAGGCTGAAGCTCGTTTTTATGAATCCTCTGTGGGAGTAAAAGAAGTTTGGAAAATGTCAGAAAATCATAGGAAGGTATTTCTCAGGGGTACATTCTCTAGTTTAAATTCTATCTGCATTCACTTTTAATGGTTGTTTGTTTAATTTCAAAGGGGTGTTTGGCCTTTTTTTCCTGACATTTGAGCGTTATGTTTGATAATTCATCTTACTTAATCACCTTTATAAAAAATGGCCTTTTGTAGATGTTCCCTTAGCAACTCATGAATATTTTAATCTTTTCTACTTTCTGCATCTACGTCTTCTTTTTTTTTTTTTTTACATCTGTGTAGGGAGAAAGACGAGGACGAGGGAATCCCCAGTGAGACGGAAGATGACAAAAGGCAATTAGAGAGCAAAGCCAAAGAGATGAGAGGTGAGAAGAACACATTAAACATTCTTTTGTGACAATTGATAGTAAATGTCATTTCCTTTAATTCTTCAGATACCCTTACGGTTTTTCTGGGTTTTTTCTTCCTCTGGCCAGATATGCTGAAGCAGAAAGACACGGAGATTATGTCTCTGCTGGAGGAGAAGGTGCGGCTCTTCAGGGAGATGTGGGAGGGCTTGAGCCCTGGCGAAGAGGCCTGCAGGCAGGTCGAGCCTTTCTTCAGGTCAGCCTGTAGCCAGGAGCCGCCTCAGGGGGCGTCTATCATGAAAGATGCCTTGCAGGAAGGTAAGACGCGGAGAGAAAGTAAAGGTTTGTAGTTATTGTGGTAAAAAATGCATCTTTTTATTTAGTGGTTTTAGCTTCGATGCAACACTGACAGACAATACTGCGAGAGGAAGACTGACAGCACTTTACCCCAAGATCCCTCCTATTGGAGTTTATAATAGAAAAGCAACGTTGTAACTAAAAATAAAATATTTTATTTGCATTTCTATCATCTAACTACATATTTTCAACCAACATGGTGAAAGCTGCAACGCATCTCATGATCTATCTAGCAACAATTATTTATTCTTCTATAAAGTCTCTAAATCTGACAACCATGCAGAGTGTGCAAAGTGTTTACATAGTATCTGTTTCATAAATCTAAATAAAAATGTGTTGTTTTGCTCAAAACCTTGTTTTTACATGACCAGAAGATAATTTTAAATGAAAGGTTCATACAAATGTACTAATGCTGTTTGAACTTTCTGACCCTTTGCCACATTATAACCGCAAACTTCAAAGTGTTTTATTTTAGGGTGGGGTGCGGTTACGTAATGACTAACACATAAAATAAACTTTAAAGTGTAAGAATTAGAGGAATAGGTTTCAACATGTTTTATAAGAATTGATACTTTATATATATATACATATATGTAAAAAAACAAAATAAAAAAACAACAACACCTTTTTAACTTAAAAGCTGTCAAGTGTCAACCAGCTTTAAACATCTAGAGAGGAATCAGTCCGGGAGATGGCATAAAGGAGAGCAAAACGTTAGATTTTAGTCTTGTGGCAAAAACATCTCCACTTGTTTGAGGTCTTCCACTGACTGCAAACATGAGTTCTTGTAGCAATCCTTGAAAAAAATATGGACAGTCCTTGGTTGGGTTGCAGTTGTAATGAAGTTTATATGTTTTTTGGTGTAATCAAATCCAACAGAGGGCTTTATTTACTAAATAGCTGATTCACCAGAGTGGGGAAAATAAAACCGGCATGCAAACATTTTCGTATATTTTTTGCTTGATAAAATGAAAGTCTTGTATCGGTTTTCCCTTGATTTGCTTGAGGCTATGAATACTTTTCCACGGCATCATAAAGGAAACCTGTTTATCCGCAAGAATCCTTCAGATAATTGCTTGTTCTGTTTCTGCTGTAATTGTCTCCGCCTCGTCGGGGTTGAGAGGGAGCGGAGAGCAAGAGATGTTTGTGTTTTCAGAAGGCTTGTTTGGCTGAGAGCATAAAAGGAAGTCAGAATAAGTTTAGCGACTGTTTGCTTTCACCACCATGTTCATCGAATTTGCATGAGAAAAAAAAAAAGAGCACGAGTTGAGCGCTGAAACCTTGAGAAAGGCTGAACTGTATGTTGTGACAAAGAGATGGAAATATGGAGGAAGACTGAGACGAACAGTACATTCTCTGCCCATTAAGATTAGCTTAGTCTGAGATGACTGCTACGTGTTTCTTTTTTTCTAAAAGCAAACTTGCTTCTGCTTGTTTTCAGAAAAGTTAGGAACAACGGTAACAGATTAACTTTTTTCTAATTAATGCAAGCTTAGAAACTTTTTTCACCAAATATATATATTTTTTTCTAAAACTGGGAATTTTGTTTACTTCTTCAAATGAAATTTAAACATGTTTAACACAGATAATATCAGATTAGTGGCTTCTGTGCTTTTGTGCACTACAACATGATCAATCCCTAGAAGGTTTATTCCTGATTTGGTTATTTACATTTCAAACTGCACGTATCTCACAATCCCCTAGCTTCTTGAGCAATGTTGGAACCGGAGGGGACTCAAAAACCAACTCAAATTCAGTTTGAACTCTTCTGTAGCTTTGGTAACTAAGCACAGTTTGTTGAGATTTTAACTTCAATATTGTGAGTTATAATATAGTATAATTTTCCACATTGCAAATATATTAAAAGCCTTAGTGGAAATGCTCTGTTGATCAAACAGGTTGGTGGTAGTTGCTCAGCAACAGGAGCCAGGACTGCCTCGCTGGATTGTTGGATGCAGAACTGAGCTGTAACACAGTTAGCTAGGATAATCCAATTACCGTCCTGCACATTAATGTTTGCCGTGTGTGTGTGTGTGTGTGTGTGTGTGTGTGTGTGTGTGTGTGTGTGTGTGTGTGTGTGTGTGTGTGTGTGTG
>JAVLVB010000557.1:4917536-4938334 GCA_032876305.1 Orestias chungarensis | reverse complement strand
ATCCTCAGCAATGTATAAAGAAAAGGGCAAAAATGTAAATACGATTTATGTATAAAACCAATCGACTGTAAAAACAAACAAACAAAAAAAATAAAAGATTGATTTCCGATTTATTGCAGCATTTTTGTAAGAATGTTTTATTTATGTATTATCCTCGTCCTCGGGGTGGTGAACAATGTAAAAGCATATTTCTCTCACAATAATAATAATAATAAAAAACAACAACTTCATAACACAGAGGATGAGTTATTGTGATTGTTTTGATGCACGTCAGAACTCCCGTTTTACTTACTGTTCTTTGTAGGCTCGTCTGGTGTCATCATAAGGACAGAACATGGAAAACTCAGGACGGACCCTGTGAACCAAAGCCTTAAACCTCACATCCACAATGAGCCGTGAGCTCCGATTAAAACGTTCAGTTGTAGAAGGCGTTGTTGCCATCAGCTTCTAACTGTTCCACTAAATTATAGCAGAACACGTTGTCACATTTTATTTCATTCCATTTGTTGTTTATTTCATACCAGATGAAAACATAGATCAAAACAATGTTCTCCCTGCATCACAGTGTTTCTAATGTCGGCCATTTGCAACACCCATTCCTACAAGTTTTAGGTTGTTCCTGGTGCTGCTCAAACAACATTACATTCATATATACTTAAGCGAAAAAAGGAAAAAAAATAATAAAGATGTTATTGTTCAGAAATTCAATAGTAAATTATGTTTGTGCAACTTTTTATTTTAAACTACTCTTTCTAGTTTAACACAGTTGTTGCAAGTGTGACGCTCAATAGGTAGCATCGTAACAGGGGGTTTGACTGTCTATGTTAAGCCACTGTACATCTTAACAGAATTATATATATTTTTTTGTTGCTAAAAACGTGACTCGTATTTTGAAACCACGTCTTTCTTAAATGTATCTTTTATATTTAGAGTTACATTTTCTTCCTGGGATTAGCTGTTCATTACTTAAGATGGCATTTCCTGCTCCTGCAAACACCCACACTAACCGGGTAAACACCCCAGTGTGACAGGTCACACGTGGTTCACCACATCCGCCGCCCCATCACTTAGAGTCGCCATCTTGTCACCGTCCTACGCTGATCACATGGCGATGAGTGATACTTGGAAAAACTCCTGCTTTGGATGTTAAGACAAATCGTCTCACTCAGATGATAATTAGTGAAGTTCATATTAGGTTATTTCAATGTCATCTCAGTGATGCTTTATTGGGGTTATTTATGTTGTATGTGGTAGAGCTTCTATGCTAGCTGATATTTAAAAGCCTGAATTCAAATCAATGTTCTGCCTACTAACATATACTGTACAGACCTATTAAAACTAAAGCTTATATTACATACAAACTGTATTGTTTTAGGGCTTTTTTCCACACACAAAAAGTTAACTTGGTATACATTCCTCAATGATCAATATTCCATGTAAGACTACATGATGAAGCAGGAGCAAAGAGCTTGAGGTCTGTTGCAGTTAGCCTTCCCGGAACATTTCCTGACTGGACAGCAGCGTGTGAAAGGGATGATTCACTCATCACTGTAGACCCTCTCAAACCTTTGGAGGCTGAGACAGCCTCTATCTCCCACAGCCAGGTAATGACCTGAATTTCCAAAGGCAGCCTTTGTTTTCCTCTGACAGAGCTTGGACATTGGCAAAGAAGATCTTCTCTTCTTGTGGAGGAAAATTTCAGAGGCTTACCTTTTGGTTTGGAGCTTTTTTATTTTATTTTTATGCTGCAAAATCTCAGAGGAGTGTGATGGGTATGGAGCATGAATTGGACTTTAGTTTGCAGGGTAAGGAAGCTCAGAGATGCAACGAAGAAGAATCTTTAGAAAATCTTTGCTGTTTCACCAACGGGGACTATCCCAAAGCTCTAAATGATAAAAGTTTCTGTAGCATGTTGCTTGGGTTCTATTTCAGCCCGTTCCTTAAAGGTCAATAGTAGATTTAAGTTTTACACCGTAGTAGGGCTTTTGAGACGATACACCTTTTGGACTTAAAAATTGGCACGTACTATAAAGTTTTGTCACCATGACTAACAACTGTAAACACCTGGGAAAATAACGATTCGATGGTGTGGTCCATGTGTTTAAAGCAGAATCATTTCCGACTGAGTTCAGTCTACTGTAACTATGCAGTATATTTTGTGACTTAATTATCCATAATAGATACCCACTTGGCTCTTATCTTTTTAGTCAGCTGCAGCACTTTGAAGCCAGCAGCTGCAGCAGCATATCTTATGTGCAGAAATATTTAAGCAGCTGCATATTTTTTTTAATGAATTTTTTACCCCTACATTTTTTATACATTTGTTTATTTATTTATTTTTTGCTATATTAAAGAGTATCAGGCTTTTTGTGGGAGTATATCGAAATATATCCATGGTCCATTTTAATAAGATCCTCTCTTTATTTACCAGGCCACAGTTAATGTTTCTAATTGTGTCCCAAATGTAAAGCACTGCTGGTGGAAAACCTTTTAGAAGTTGTAACAGAGTTGAAACACGTGTAAAGATTCACCTTCAAGACACATTAGTGTAGATCAAGCCATTCTTTTGTGGTAGCATGGCCCAGTAAATGCTCAAACCTGAGATTTAGAATCTACCCAAAAGCTTGAGGCTCACATTTCACCATCTATAAACGAAGCCTCCCATTTAATTGCAGAGAAAAACGATTTGATCAAACATTCTAGTATGTTTTTAATAAATATGTTCTTTTTAAAGAATATGTTTGCTTAATTATCTATCTTGAGAGTAACTGATATTCTTAGAGATTTTCAACATGACTCAGTAACAACTACATTGTTGTTATTCCTTTCAGTCAGTCTTGTTTAAGAAAATAAAGATATCATTTAAACTCTTTATTGTATCTTTAGGTCATCAGTAATCCCAGTCTTGTATTGCTTTCCTTCTGCTGATGTGGTTCTGTTTGTGGGTCCATGTTATTGCTTTAAAACATAATGACCACTGTCTGCTTAATAAAACTGTCATGTAGTAACTGGATGGACTTTCAAATTGTCTATCACACCCTCATCTCTATTCTAACCGAAAGAAGTTTGTTTGGTTTCGATTTCATATTGAGAAAATAAGAATGGATACCAATAACTCAAATTTTTGTTTTGGGGCTAATCTAATGCCGAACTGGATTTAATTGATTTTATATTATTGTTTTTTTTAGCTTCCAGTTACTGCAGTTTAATTGCAGAGGAAAAGCTGCCAGATTTTCTGAAGGATGGACAGTGAGCGTTGGCCACTCTGGGTAAATAACAAGCAAGCTGGTTTTCAACGCCTTTTTTTCCCCCTCCATTTTTCTCCATTTTATATTTCGAGAAACACGTCGGGTGATAAGCACAGACTCAGTTTGCTCCTTATAATTGCTTCAGTTGGACCAAAGGGGCTCTATCTTAGTTTAGCAAGGTGCTGTGATAAAAGAGAAGATTGAACACATGAATTTAGCGTAACAATTTGCATACATTTACACTGGGTCAATTTTAACCAAGAGTAAATTAGGCAAGTAGCAAGTAAAGCCAAATAATCAGTTAAAATATACTTTACAAAATCAGCTGCATTATGAATAATTTCTAAAATACAATTTCTTAAATAATTTACCTAAGTTAGTTAGGTATTAGTTAGGTTCTAACTTTTTATTTGATATTGCCTAGGACCTAAGCACAGCTTTAACCTACAATGTACATCCTGTGAGCTACACTGTATAGAAAAAAAAATCATTTCCTTTTTCTTTTAATCAGTTAGACTAAGCCTTTTAGATTTGTTATTAAGTGTAGATGTTTTTGACAATTCCTTGCAATTTTTCTGAGGCTGACGCTGAAATCAAATGGTCTGGGTCTTGTTCCGCAAGCTTCTTCTAACAGGTTTGCTAGATTCCTGGTCCATTCTTCCTGGCAGAGTAAGCGGAAGTGATTCAGGTTTGTTGTCCGCCTTACTTCACCAGAACACAGGAAATTGTCAGTGAGTGGAAACAGTAATCTACGTAGCTTGTTGTGGAGCTTCTACAATAATGGCCATTTGTTCCAACCCATGGTGGTACCCAGCTTATTTTGATTGCTATACATATACAGCTGTGACTCATTTACACTTTAACATGTAGAATACAGTCACTGTTGATAACATCTAGCAGCTGCTGCCAGCATCTCTTTTAGATCTTTAGCCGTCATTATTGGGATTATTCAGCATGATGTCACACTGGGAAACAATGTGTTTGTTGTGTTTCCTTGGAATACATCGACAGATGGCCTTTTATTAATCTTAATTTTTTATGAAGTTACCTATCGAAGGCCTATAAATCAATCAGATCCGGAGGTTTCCCACACTGCCTTATAGATTTGTGTGTAAATAGAAGAACAAAAAACAAATTATGTTATTATTCAGCAGTTTAATAAATAGAAACAATTGTGATAATCCTAACCAGAGTTGGGTATTAACTAGTTAAATTTACGTAGGTAACTTCCTTGGGGAAAAAACAAAAACTAAAATACTTGTAGGAGTATTTTTTACTGTTGACTTTTACTTCAATAAAATTATTATAAAGCACTGCCTCTCTCTGGAGTAAAATGTCTTTCTAAGCACAGATCCTGAGCAACTTAATGAATGAAATGCTATGTTTTAAACAAAGATCTTCCTAATTCAGACAGACGCCTTATGTTCTGGTGAGTATTCTTGCTGAGGGTGCTCTTTAATTTGGAATAAACGTACAGCCGACACTAGAAGTACCTTAACCTCTTCTAATAAACAGGGTTGAGATGTTTTACAAAAAAATAATTAAGTTTGAACATTTTTTATGCTTTTTGAACATAATTGATCTGTCTTTTTATCTCTATTTTATTAAGAGTCAGTACTTGTATTGTCTTCACCAATACAGGTACTTTTTGGGCAAATGAGTATGTTGAATTAGTATTACTCTTGTTTGCTTAAGTAGTAACATTTTTAGATGTTTATATTGTATTTTTATGTTATATTATTTATTCTTGCTTCCTAATTTACTTGTCTGCAATGGACTAGTGATCTCTCCACGCTGTACCCAGCCTCTCATATTAACCTGCATTTTTAAATAGTACATTTAACTGAAACCTGAAGTTCTTATGTTTGTCAGTGACTCACAGAAGACACTTTAGCCTCCACTTATTCTGTCTTGGTGTTAGGAATAACATGTGGGAACAGCGCAGCAAGCGCCAACTGGAAAAAAATAGATGTGCAGAAAGGAAGTCTGCTAAATATATTAATAATCTCCATTAATGATTCCATCATAGCCCCGAGGAAGATGGAGGAATAAAGCTGCTGTGCTAATCTCCTAGATAAGTCTGGGAGGCTTGAATGAACAATGAGAGGCAGCTCATAGTTCACGGTTCATTCTCAGCTTTATGCGCTATCTGCTGCAGATGGGATATTTAGTATTGTGTGGCTTAATTACTGTCGCATGATAACTGCTCAAATCTGTTTAATTGATAGTCTAAAGAGCGGCTTTGAATTATATCAAAACAAATAGTTTATTGAAAGCACCAGTCATGTTAAAAAACTCATCCTTGACAAAGGGAGTTTTTATTTAACCTTGCTGCTCCTTCACTGTGAGCACCATCATCGGTGTGGAAATGAATGCTGATAGCTAAACATTTGACCTAAACCAGCATGAGCAGTCTGTTACAACTTGTCTATCTAAAGATTTCTAAGTGTCGCTTTAAGAGAGAGAAATAAAAGTACTATAAGTGCACTAATTTGCTAATTAAAAAGTATCACAAACGAAACCTGTAATTTTTTAATAAATAGCCCAATTAATTATATTCCTGTTGATGCCTTTTTGTATTTAATTAAAATTATACCAATTTTGAATCTGCAAACTAACCCTAAACAGCATTTTTTTATACTGCAGACCCATAAAATATTTGCTTCAAGATCTAGAGCTGATATAAAACAACAGCCCTATGAAATGCACCATTGAAGTAAAGAAGTATAAGAGAATGTAGTGTTTACAATATTAATGTAGAAATGTGCTTTCTTAATAAATTATTATATATATATATACATTTTATATAGTAATAAAAAAGTTAAACTAATTTGAACTAAGCTGCTGCAAGTCATGATATTTAAATGCAGTCTTACAACAATGTAGCGTTCAGCATTCAGCAGCATTTACAGCCACATGTCCCTTGCAGTATATTGTTGGTATCCATCATTTATGTACATTCAGACGCTGAAATTCTGTAAAGATGTTCTTTCAAGTTTTTCCACACATTCCCAGTTGGATTCAGGTTTTAACCTAAACTGAACCCTTATAATACATGAGCATGCTTTAACCTAAACAATCCATTGTTGCCCTGGTGGTACACTAAGTGTTACTGTTCTGCTGGTATATGAACCTCCAATCCAGTCTCAAGCATTTTCACAACCTTCAACAAGCTGTCAACCAGGATTGCCTTGTGTTTGGTGCCAATCACATCCTTGTCTGAGCTATTTTTCTTTCTTTGTATCAGGAAATCATGACCGAAGCACAACTGCCACCACTAAGTTTGTCAGTGGTGATGGTGGGTTCTGGGTTATGTATCAAACGAGACTTCTTGTTGGCTTTCTGTAAAGAACAGAGTTTGTCTTCTCACGTTTCTGGTAAGGCCAGATTTGTTGCATAGGTGACAAGTAGGTCTACCGTCAACAGATGTTCCCACCTGAGCTGTAGATCTTTGCAGCTCCTCCACAGTTACCAAAGGGCTCTTGCTTGCTTATAAATAATGCTGTCTGTGCCCAACCTTACAGTATATAGGTGAATGGCCATCTCTTGTAAAAATTGCAGTTTGCGGCAGTCTCTGTTTTCTGATCGTGAATTAATTATCCAATTGCCAGTGGGGACAGAGGTATTCAGAGAAATATTGAATATAATCCACTACGATACTTCCAACTCACTGTTTTGGTTTATTTTGTGTCGGTATGCTACATAAAATATCAATAAAACACAATGTTCTTTGCTCATAGGCTAGAAAAACCTTTGCAAAGCACTGTATCTTTCTACTGGAGAAATGATTATTGGGTAGAGATCAATTAATTTGGCAGGAGAAAAATATGGGGGTTTGAGAGTCTTTGAGGACTAAACTTCAGAGGAGAAAAACTGTTCTTCATTATGAGTGTCCCCGCTCCTTCATACAGCAGCTGCCAGCCTTTATTTTCAAGTCCCTTCATTATTGTTCTGTCCGATTAGAAGCAGCCACATTATTGATTTGGTGTCTCCTATGATGAACAATCATGTTTAATAATGTTTCCCTTGTGACAACTTTTATTTGGCAAACTGTCAAAGCCTTGCAGTAGATGGCATGATAAGATTGTCCAAAAAATTTTGTATCCTTGAGGTCACGTTTTTACAACAACTCTGCTCCTCCAGGCCTATTTTCCTTCATGCCTAATTCTAATCTGTGGGAGATTAAAAGGTTTGTAAAATTCAATAGCATGCTTAGGAAGAGTTTTAATCATTTAAATCTGTTGTTCTGTGGGAGGGACTCTTCTAAATCATATTGTTCCCTGGGGACTATGCGCCCTGAATTAAATAACACAGAGGTTATTTATTTACCCTGAGGTTTGCACTTTTGACCAGATTTCAGACCATTTGGTTGGATTTCAACCACAAGCACTGGCACCTTCATTTTATACTCCTATAATGGCTTATTTTCCACTTCATACCAGTTTCAATTTCCCCTCCTGACACTTTGACACCATCCTTTGTTTACTTGTATGCTTACCTATTGCATTCTTCATATTTTTAATTGTGTTTGTTTGACATTTCTGACAATTTTGTCAGAAGACTTTTTTTTATTTTTTTTGGGGGGGGGTTTGCTTTTAGTTGAATTTTCCTCTTTAATGAACTTAAAATCCTTCCGATTGCTTCAGCTGACAGCTCTCTGGTTTCAGCCTATTTCCTGTCAGTCTCTGCAGCAACAGCTCATTAAAGTCTGCAGGCTCTCTTTTAAATGTAGACTCAAATGCACATAACCTGGAGTTTTCCAGGTGTTTACTCGGGGAACACTAGTTCATTCTTTATATGTCTTGTTTTCATTTTGAACTTTTTAAATTTCCCTTAAAGACCTAAATTTGACATAGTGACGGTGCTAATTTGTCTGGTAAATGGGGGAGCATGTTGTACACATGGCAGAAATGTCATTTTTGGCCGTTGAATCTGTTTTGAGAAGTTTTGTTAGAGAACATTTGAGATGAAGAAAAGAAACATCTCCTGCCATTGAGCTATATCTAAAATGTTATGAGCAGAACAATCCTACTACTGAAGAAATGCATATACTTATATACAGAGCTTATCTGTGTATCTGACTATAACATACATGTACAGTAAAGCCCAGATGTACTTTAATACAGCACATCTGTACATATAGCCCTGTTATTAAATAATGTCAAATTATTCAAACTACTAAATACATCTTTGCACTTCTGATTAGATGCCAAACTGTTTTATACTAACTTGTACTTATACGTATGTAATGACAATAAAACTGAATCTGAATTACCTTGTACAAACAATCCCAAAGTAAAAGCACGGTGGTGGTGGTGGCATCATGGGTTTTCATCAGCAGATCAGAGGAAACTGTTCAAATTAGTTAAAATGAAAATGAATGCAGGAAAAACCTAACAGAAAATCAATGTGAGGCTGTGTTAGTATTAATAGACACTCTTCCTCTCATCTTAATGATTTTTTTTTTTTTATCAGGAAAATATATGTTTCTTTGGATGCCCAAAGGTGGAAGACACATTGCCCAAAGGATCATAAAACTACTAACTAAAAAAACATAGAAGAACATGCATCTATTGTAGTTATTTGTAAAAACAAAGTCCTACAAACTCATTATCCAACACCTTACTTATGTTCATCTGTTTCAGACAGAACTCTCAAAAATCAGAAAACCGGTAGAGAGGCATTTTCCTACATGCAAAAATAAATACAGAGGACATGTAAACCGCTGCTTAAAGGTGAGAAGCCAAAGAGGCAAAGAAAAATGCTAATCAGCAGACACGTCTTTGAACAGAAGCTATGGAACAGCTGTGGTGAAATAGAGTACAGTCTCTCTCTCTCTGTTTGAGGATATTTACAGAATGCTGACTAGATACTTTTTCATTCCTCAAGGAGATTGAGGGGGAACTGTGGCCATGAGCAATATCTGTACCCCATTTGGACGACCGGTTATGGCCGCAGCGAGTAGGGAGGGCAGGCAGAAGCAACGCCTTGTGAAGCCGAGTCCTCCATCTTGCTCAGAGACGTGACGATGATTTAGGAGGCCTGTCTTTGCCAGAGTGCCCAGAGAAGGAGTAAGGCCGAGCGATCCTATTATTCCTACATGATCCTGCCTTATAACACACAAACACACAACATACACACACTCACCTTAACCAGTGCACACACAAACACACGGGCACGTGCGCACGCACATTCTACTTTTTTCTACCTTAAAAAGGACTTTGCATTGACTTCTATTCGAGTTTCATTTAACCCTGACCCTTACCCTAAGCCTAAGCATTAAAAAAAGTACATGGCTAACCCCAAATCAAACCCCAAAACTGCACCTATTATGGGGACCAGGCTTTGGGCCTCATTGGGAGCAGTGGGTCCTCACAATGTATTATTTGTGGAAGAAATAGGCATTACAAATAGGCATGTGGGAAATTATAAAGCACAAACACAGACCTGTATAACAACTAGAACCGGGTTCATATTTTGTACATAAGTCATATCCAGACAAAAAAACAGCTGATAGTGAACTCAAACAATAACACTTAGGACATAGTAGCTAAATAGAACCTAATTTGTCCCAAATGTTGAACTGTATTTAATATATTCTCTGCTGTGCTACAGAACAGACAAAATCAGTATGGCAAATGTCTGACACTGGGTTATTTACCATCTGAGAAGTCTGTGTGTACTGTGGGGGCTGAAGTACCTTATATAATTGCTGAGATATACTTCAAGTTAACAGTAGTGACATGAAATACGTAATTAAATAAGACCCAAACAGCACTGTAATTTAACCCCTTCACTAAATGCATCCGCAGACACGATGGTACGTTTATAGCTCGCTCTACAGAACACCTTAATCTATTACTGTTGTTAATTGATTGATCAATTATGCACAACCTGACCCAGAAAAAATCCCCACAGTAATAATGTCTAAATGCAAAAGATAGATGTTTGTAGTTGTTAGGTATATTATGTGCTCTATATACTTTTGTCTCAAGATGAATAACAAGACTTTCACAAAAACTAATTAGTAAAAGGCTAATCAGATATTTATATTTCAACTCATAAATGAAAGAACATTACAAACCAAAATCAAAAAATCTGTGATCTTCACATTACTCACTCTTTATATCACCTCAGTTGCACTAGTTTTCATAATTTAGTCCATCAGGGCTTAAGTGTCTTAATATTTTCATTGTTAAATGACAATATCACATGGCACTGAGCCTGAGAAATGTGTTTTGAACAAACTTTTGTTTTTGAGAAATTATCAGGAAGTATTTCCAGGATAAAAATACTTTAGTAACGACCAATTTATCCTCACTTCTACTTTTGCAATAAAGTACACAAAAATGAGCCATGATGCTGATGATAAGAAACCTTCAATTAAAAACAAACCAAAAACAGAAATCTGACAAATTCAAACATTAAAATGTGCAGCCATACACACTTGTGCGCATTCACATTGTCTGGGGGTCTCAGGGCTGCTCATCAGTGTAGCTTGTTGCCAGGGCAACGGTCAGCCTGTCTTATTTATAAAGGATTTTTATGACCTCAGTGCTGCTCACCGAGCTGTGATCAACATGTTTTCCTGTGTCACCTCGACTCCCCGCAGGTCTTGGAGAGAGACAGGAAACACTGCATTTGTTGCACGTTTTTATCCACAGTCTTTACCGCGGCACAGGCATATTTGTTGATATCTAAACTTTGGTGACCAAATCTGACAATCAGAAGCATCAATTACTACTTTTTTATTATGTTAAGTACTAGAAAATACCTTCAGGTTTCTATGATGGCTTTGAATTATACTCTGATGCTGTTTCACAGTCTTCATTCTATCTGTTTTTGCTTAAATAGAAAAGAAGTGAAGGTTCTGAAAGACTAAGACGTCCCATAAAATACACAATATGTAAGCACTACAAAGGTCTACTCTCCTTGTACATCCTCTTTTTAGTCGATCTTATTGTTGGAGTAAATAGAACTATACCTTACACTTCTCAAAGAGCAGCGGCTTCCTAAGATCTTGGATATACTGTCAGCTATTTCCAACACTGTTTGTTCTATAACAGCAGGAAAAAAACAGTTTGGAATAAAGACCTGAAGCATATACAGCTTCAATCTACACAATAAAAAAACACTTATATTAGTTTCACTCTAACCCTTTGTAAACTACACATATTTTACTGTATTATGGGCTGGTATGAGGATCTTTGTTACATTAAAGTTCTCATTTTATTAATACCAGAAATATATTTGTAGTTGATTTGATCTTCATGAATGAGCTTTGAAATTAACACCTGCTAAATTTAGTACGTTTATAAAGCGACAAATATAGTTGATTTTAGCTGGTTGGTTTGTTAGAATGACATTATTATATGCTACCTTTCAACTTAAAAAGAAGTCAAACTGGCACATATATAAAAGCAAAATGCTTCTGAAATGCCAATGTGAAAAAAAAAATGAGTTCTAGACTTTAAGGCTAGATTTTGTTGGACCTAAATAGGAACAGAGACCTCATCAAAAATCCTTTCACTAAATAAAAATTAGCTGGTCTGGTCTCTGACTGTTTTAGCTTAACAGCTCAAACTGGAAATGTTTAGAGCGATATATTTCTAGTCAACTAAAACACTCAGCACACTGTTAGCTTCCACCATTCTTAATTTAGTTACTTAAAAATGTTTTATTACATCATACAAAAAAAAAAAAAAAATTCTAAGAAAAGCTATTAAAATATTTACGTCTAAAAATCATAACTAACCCTCCATAAACGGAATCCTTTAACTAATACAGTAATTGTGACTGGTCTGTGTGATTAACTCTTTTTTTTAACTTTAATTATTTATTTATTTTATACACAGTACCTTGACTGGTTCTACAACATATAGCCTTTCAGACATATCCACAACGACAGATAATTGTTTTGGCTAATTTTCTATTTTCCAAGCACACTTCCATTACAATCCAGGAAGTGGATAGAGTTTCCACTTCCGTATTGTTTTGGGCTCACCAATATTACAGATACAGACATTGGAGGAGCTTTACGCTCCAGAAAACTGGAGAAAGCTTTTTAAAACATTGTTTCTGTCACATGATTAGAATGACAGTTGGACAGAAATTTTAAAATGGTTAAATGTAATAATCCCACTGTACTTGGATACCAGTTACCACCCTAGTTGACTGAAGTAAGTTTTGAGTTTGGCAGCCACTGTGTCCAGTTAACATGGGTACATGCGTTGTTAGTGTCTGTTACCTTGATGGTGAAAAAGGCTCTTTTTAGTTGTCAGCATGCTCTGTCTGTATGTAACTTTGCTCAGTGAACCCATAAACCATTTTCATTCTCAGGCTTTCTGCACAGAGCTGCTGCCTTTAATCTAATCTAGTGTCTGGTTCACTGCTCACTGAAGCTCTGTTGTGCCCACTGCAGATAGACTAAGTTACCTGTTCTTTGAAGTGAGGTCTACTGTCTGAGGTATTCTTGGAGGAACTTTTTGCAGTGTTGTATACTTTAGGGATTTATGTGCTAGAAAGTTTGGTCCAATGTTACCTGTTGACATGCTGTAGCTTTAATATTTACTACCATCAAAAATAAGGAAAGGGAAATGTATTTTTTTTCACACCCTTCATAAACATGGTAATCCAAAATGCCCTGAAGTACATCAAAGCAAAAATGTAGAAAACCAAAAAAGTTTCAAAAGTGAGCTTACTATGTCAAACACTTAAAACGACTCCAGATAACACTTATTAAAATCCAGATATGAAAAGCAATCTTTCATCAGCGATTAGTGAAACAGATTAAGTCCGAAACTTTGATGCAAGTAAGTAAACAAGTGCAAGTAAAATAAATAAAAATATAGACTTAAGATAAATAAAGACAGTAAGAACAATTGATAAAAAACAATAATTGGAATTCTGAAATAAAATGTTTGACTGTTTCTCTGATGTTTTTCTGCTTTCCAGCAGCATTTTTGTTAAACTGTAGCTGTTGTGATTTATTTATTTATTTATTACACAAACCAGAAAGTACACTGCTGCAGTAATCGGACCTAAGGACAAAAAAAAAGAACACTTACTAGTGTTTTTGTGTCTTCGTCAGGAAGCGATTTTAAGATAATTTGGTAACTGCAGTTCCACAGATGTGAGTCTCTCGTTCATATACGTCTGCCGCTTGTTATGACATAGAGAAATTAAAGTATTGATTTTAAACATAAAATCAATTTCTTATATGTGAGAAAAATGAATAGACATAAAATAATGCCTAATGGAAGTTGTTTCAGCAGGTAGGAGTACATAATGCTACAGATAGCTCACCTCTCCCTCCTTTGACCGGTTTGCACGGGTCCAGTGAGAGATTTTACTTAATTGTGACTAAAAGGTGAGTGTTCCTTAAAGTTTTTCTCGTATAGTTTATTTGAGGTAAATTACTTTCAAACAAAAAACATTTTGCATTCCCTTTATGAGCTTTAATGGACATGGAACATCTGGGGTATATCTTGTCCTTTCAATATTGATTCATACAGAAAGCAGCAAGGGTGTACATTTTTAGAGATCTTGCTGCTACGATTCATAGATTTTAACAGAGAGATGCACCTAAAACAATATCCTTCCCCTGGATTGTACACTGTAGATACACATTGCTGGCTCAGCTCATCTGAAATCTGAAACACTAAAGACGAAAAAAAAATATATCTGACTTATTCGTTGAACAAAATGCAGAACCCAATAGAAGGATCAATGTCTGCAACCATTTAACTAAAATTCATGGAAGATGTAGGAATACAGTTTAACCATCAAGAGATACAAAAACATCTTGTTTACATGTTCACAATATCTTACTATGGAGATTTATCTTTTAGCCAAATGGATACTTGTTTGCAGGGACTAGTAGTTATGCCATAACTAGAATCAGACTTTTTGCCTTTAATGGTTAAAGTTGGATTTGGACAGCAGGCGGTTATCAGTGATTACCTGCTGTGGTGGTTTTGAATATAGATACAACACTACCCAGAGCAGCCCAGCATCAGGTGCAAGAAGTAATGAAAAATAAATAGTTTTCTATTGCTTAATCGGCTACCGCCACAGGCACGGCAAAGTGAGGGTTGGTATCGGTTTTTAACAGCCTAACTATTGTTGACTTGTTTAATGCTAAATGGTCCCAAAATATTTTATTAAGATTTTACTTTGGATAATTTTCAGGGAAATTCTAAAGGTAAATGACCCCGACGCACTTATTTGTAACAGCTAAATGTTTTCCTGTTAACAAATAAGAATAATTTATCATATTCCTTTTAGTAATTAAATATGTTTATGTTTTATTACATCAGAGATTAAGAATAAGCTTGTCTTTTACTTTTGAGCAGTAATTAGAGGTAACAATGGAGACAGTTAGGGGTTTATTAAAATGCAACGATTTCTGTGCCCACCACAACAGCCGACGTTGCTTACCATATAACTCCTAATTTTCTATATTTGTGTGAAATGTATTTTTACAAGTGCCAAGATAATCTGGCTCCACATGCAAACAAATCTAAAAATATTAGTGGGACATCTTCTAACATTCACAATCTAATACACAAGTGGAACCAGGGCTCATGGCTGCCTGTGCCAGAGTAGGACACAGAAGTTGGCTCATTTTGTTTTTAAATGGAGCTAACAAGGTCCACTGGGATCAAGCCAGCACAGCAATTGATGTCAGTTTGGAATAGTTAAGGAGCGCTCATAATACTCACAGGAATGTCCCAGAGGCCCAATGGTCTTGTTGTTTCATTTTATTTTATTTTATTTTTTTACACTGGAGCACATTGAAGCAAAAATGGACTCCATGGAGCCATCAGCACTATGTTTGCCTCTTAAATGAAAATTACTTTTAATAGAATCGTGTCCTGAAGTTGTTAACACTTCATCTGCTATCACACTCCATTTTAAGTCAGAAATGTTTTGTGTTTGACACCAAAGCACTCCTACATAAAACCATATTGTTTTGGCAGTCATTCATTGTCATAAATATTAGGCGTAATAGGTGGGTTTATCTTAACAATCTATAGGTTTTACTATGTCACTGTAGTAATGATAACGAAATTTAGTAAAAATACAATGTTTAAATTCCACCTCATTATGTTTTGTACCCTTGCAAGTTGTCATGGTTACATCTGAGATCTGATATTACAGAGTAGTTCTTTGAAGTCACAATCCCTGGTGTATTTGCAAGCATGAACTTGCTTTTGTCACTTCACTGTGCTCATTGTTAGGGAAATAGGTCAGCAACACAGTTTAATTGCATTCACCTCATGGAGGGTGGTGCTCCTACAAGGAAATGTGCTTTTAGAGTACCTTATGGAATTGAAAAATAACATCCATGAAAACTTCTTACTCCTGTCTGCCTATAGGTTGGAATTACCAGAAACATTCTTAACTTAATCTACACCCCTAGAATTAGACAGCTTTGCTTTATTTAAAGTTTTCAGTAAAAAAAAATGGTGGCTTAGACCCTAGTTGATTTTTTGAAAACACAAAATGGGATGGTTTAGCACTGGTATTTTATTAGTAGTATTTCTGTCACAGTTACTGGTTTCTGAAGCCAATTTTTAATACAGGTCAAAAATCAATCAATCTATTAGCTATACCTGTGTTAAATTCCGTTGTCACGAAGGGCTGGTCCCTATCTAAAAACCCATAAGTATTTGAGTAAGTTTGACAAGGGCCGTAGACTAATGGCTAAACATCTGCGCTAGAACATACCCTAAATGGCAGATCTTCTGGGATGTTAAGGCTCAGCGATTCACATGGGAGCAAAGGCTTGCCAAGACACTGTAGCTGGTTACGATAGAGTGGTTCCGATTGAGTGTTAAGATACAATGAACACAATGTTGGCAATGAGGAAGCATAACTATGGACAAATTTGGTTGGAAACCTTATTCTCTGGCAGTCTTTCAGCAAGTGCAACAAATACTTAATAGGATCGACTTGACCTTCAAATCCCCAGGTTTCAATTCTGTCCTGGTAAGTCAGATGGATGAAGTTCCAAGCTTAAAACGTCTATATCTTCTATTTACCATATTATTTATATATAATATATATATAGCAAGAATCAATAATCAGTTTATTTATATAACGCCAATTGACAACAGATGTCGTCTCAAGGCACTTCACAGAAGTGAATCAAAGCTACATCATAAACAAATCGATTTAAAAAGATTGCATTGAGTCATTAACTTGCAGCATTCACTCCTCTGGAATCAGCAGACCAAAACAATGGCTTGTGTTGTCGTTGACTTTACAGCAATCCCTCATACTGAGCATGCATGTAGCGACAGTGGAGAGGAAAAACTCCCCTTTAACAGGAAGAAACCTCCACCAGAACCAGGCTCAGTAAAAGCAGCCATCTGCCACGACCGACCTGGGGGTTTGAAAAGACAGAAAGCTAAATTAGAAGCAAAGGATACTGAAATAATAGAGTTTATAGCAGCAGTTGTAGAACGTCACTGGAAGCCTCTCAGCCATTGTTCTCATCCAAGAAGCTGTCTCAGCTAACAGAACGCCAGCCCAGGTGTGGTTACTATGGGGAGAAGAACACTAAGAGAGGGCAAAAGGTTAACAAGGTTGAAATAACGGTAACTAGGTAGATTGGACAAAGGAAGAAAGTAGCAGAGAGAGAAGCTGTCAGATTTGTCCTCCAGCAGTCTAAGCCTATAGCAGCATAACTATAGAAAAACTTAAATAACTTAACCCTATAGAGTGAGACATGAAGAAGGTAGAGCAAAGGAGAACCGTCTGTCAAGACTTAGTTCCTCCCCAACCGGATTAGGCTGTCTTCTCTACTTCTTCCTAACTATAAACTCAAACAAACAGGAAGGTTTTAAGCCTAGATTTGAAACTAGACAGGGTGTCTGCCTCACGGACTAAAGCTGGAAGCTGGTTCCACAGGAGAGGAGCCTGATAACTGAAATATCTACTTCCCATTGTGCTTTTAGAGATTCTAGGAACCACCAGTAAACCTGCAGTCTGAGAGCGAAGTACTCTGTTATGGACATAAGGAGTAATCAGATTTCTGATATACGGTGGAGCTTTATTAGTGAGGGCTTTATATGTCAAAAGAAGAATCTTAAAATCTATTCTAAGTTTGAGAGGGAGCCAATGAAGGGCAGCTAAAATAGGGGAGATATGATCTCTCTTTTTAAGTTTCATCAGAACTCTTGCTGCAGCATTTTGGACCAACTGTAGATTTTTTAATTGGATTTTGTGAACTTCCTGCTAATAAAGAGTTACAATAGTCCAGCCTTGAAGTAACAAAATGCATGGACTAGCTTTTCAGCATCTGCCCTAGATAGAATATTTCTAATTTTTGCTATATTCCTAAAATGAAAGAAGGAAATTTTAAAGACGTTTTATATGAGACTTGAAAGACATTTCCTGATCAAAAATAACACCAAGGTTCTTTACATTGTCACCAGATGCCAAACTGATTCTATCCAGGTCTAGCGGCTGACTAAACATTTTCTTTTTTAGAGGTTCTGGTCCAAAGATAACAACTTCTGTCTTTTCAGAGTTCAAGAGCAGAAAGTTTAAAGTCATCCACATTTTGGAGCCTTTCAATGAGGATATTGTGATTGACTGTGCTAAAAGCAGCACTGAGATCTAACAGAACTAGACTAGAAACGAGCCCATTGTCTGAGGCCATGAGAATATCATTAGCAACTTTAAGGAGAGCTGTCTCAATGCTATGATGAGCTCTGAAACCTGACTGAAATTCTTCAAATAGGTCATTATTCATCAAATGCTCTCACAGTTTATTTGCAACAATTCTATCAAGGATTTTAGATAAAAAAGGAAGATTAGATATGGGTCTGTAATTTATTAGGTCTTCTTGATCAAGAGAAAGTTTCTTAAGTAGGGGTTTTATTACAGCTACCTTAAGAGCCTCTGGTACAAAACCATTCACTAATGACAAAACAATCATTTCCAAATGGGGGTAATAATAATAGGAAATAATTCTTTAAACAATTTTGTGGGGATTGGATCCAACATACAAGTTGAAGGCTTAGATAAAGAAAATATTTTTGAAAGCTCAGAAGGCTCAACTGGAACTAAACACTTCAAACAGAGATCAGGCTCCAGAGCCACATTCAGTACCTCATTGCTTATTGAGGTAGTAATTATGTTTGGTAGGATGCCATTAATTTTAGTTTTAATAGATTCAATTTTATCAATAAAGAATTCCATAAAGTCATTACAGCTAAGAGTTGGAGGAATGGATGATAAAATAGAGTTTTCATTTTTCGTAAGTTTAGCAACTGTATTAAAAAGAAACCTAGGATTGTTCTTATTCTCCTCTATTAGCAAAGTAAAATATGCAGATCTAGCTTGGCGCAGGGTCCTTTTATACAGAAGCACGCTGTTTTTCCAGGATAAATAGGACTCCTCTAAAAGGGAAAACCGCCATTTCTTCTCCAATGTCCTGGTTTTTCCCTTTAAGGTACAAAGTTCTGAATTAAACCAGGGGGCAAACCTCCTATGAGTAATCACTTTCCTTTTTATTGGGGCTACGTTTTCTAATGTTGTACGCAACGAGGATGTAATACTATGAACAACAGCATCAATCTGCATAGGGCATTAAATTATTGGTTGCCCTCCACTGCGTTTCTCTTAAATACTGAAGAAATGGAATGGAGGTGGAATGGAGTCTTTGAAGGCTGTATCAGCATTGTCCGATAGACACCTACTATAAAGACATTTTCTTTCAGATTTTAAGTACTCGGTAAAAAAGAACTCAAAAGTTATCAAAAAATGGTCAGAAATGAGAGGGTTATGAAGCAGCACTATAACTTTTTCACACTCAATGTCATAAGTCAGCACAAGTTCTAAAGTGTGACCAAGAGAGTGAGTAGGTGTTTGGATTTTTTGAGTGAAGCCAATTGAGTCTAAAATGGCAGTAAAGGCTACATTCATTATTTGTGTCACCATGAATGTTAAAATCTCCCATTAAAATGATTTTATCAGTGTTTAGCACTATTTCAGATAAAAAATCTGAGATCTGATCTATAAATTCAGAGTAAGTACCTGATGGAAGATACAAAATAACAAACAGAAGTGGTTTAATTCTTTTAGAGGTTGGATGCGGAAGGCTAAGGGTTAAATGTTAAAAAGAACTATAACTATTAGTTGGCCTGGGATTAATTAATAAATCTGATTGAAAAATGCTTCCTACTCCTCCACCTCTCCCAGTACTTCGAGGAATGTGAAAGTTTGAATAATTAGAGGGAGTTGATTCGTTGATACTAACATAATCCTCATGCTGCAGCCAGGTTTCTGTGAGACAAAGCAAGTCAATTTGATTATCAAGAATTAAATCATTAACTAATAAGGACTTTGAGGATAGAGATCTGATGTTCAATAAGCCACACTTAATAGTTGTACATTTTTGTTTCATCTGAGTTGTTTTTATCTTTATGAGATTTTCAGGATTAGCAATTTTTAGATTGATCTTTAATCTATTTGGTTTTGGCCGTGGGCAAGACACTGTCTCAATGGGATGTTGGGGAGGTAACTGTAGAGAAGCCGCAGAGAGGAATTCTAAACTACGACTCTGCTTCCTGGTCTGGACCCTGGTTTGTCAGTAATTTGGGGAGTTAATACATTTGGCCATATTTCTAGAAAGAAGAGCGGGATGGATGCCGTCTCTTCGGATCAGACAAGGTTTTCCCCAAAAGGTTTTCCAATTATCAATGTAACCCACACCGTTTTCTTGACACCACCTAGATAAACAACGGTTGAATGACAACATGCGACTAAACATGTCGTCACCGGTCCGATCAGGCAGGGGACCAGAGAAAACTACAGAGTCCGACATTGTTTTTGCAAACTCACACACTGAAGCAACACTAATTTTAGTGACCTCCGATTGGCGTAACCGGGTGTCATTACCGCCAGCGTGAATAAAAATCTTACTGTATTCTCGATTATCCTTAGCCAGCAGTTTGAGGTGTGATTTTATGTCGCCTGTTCTGGCCCCTGGCAAACATTTGACTATGGTGGCTGGTTTCCCTAAAGCAACGTTTCTGACTATGGAGCTGCCAATTACCAGAATCTGTTTCTGTTTCTCAGCGGGTGTATTGCTGAGTGGGGAAAATCGGTTTGAAACGTTAACAGGTTGGTGGTGAGCCAAAGGCTGGGTTCTGGGACTATGTTTTCTGCGTACAGTCACCCAGCCAGGCTGATTTCCCAGCTGCATGGGAACTGCTGGAGGATCACTAGGGCAACCTGTTCTTGTTGGCTCCATGCTAGCTAATGGGCCTCGGCTATCTGCGGGTGTTTCAATAGCACGGAGCCGAGCTTCCAATTCATATATAATTATAATATATTATATATATATATATATATATATGTATATATATATATATATATATATATATATATATATATATATATATATATATATATATATATATATATATATATATATATATATATATATATATATATATATATATATATATATATATATATATATATATATATATATATATATATATATATATATATATATATATATATATATAT
>JAVLVB010000557.1:4802179-4917436 GCA_032876305.1 Orestias chungarensis | reverse complement strand
TATATATATATATATATATATATATATATATATATATATATATATATATATATATATATATATATATATATATATATATATATATATATATATATATATATATATATATATATATATATATATATATATATATATATATATATATATATATATATATATATATATATATATATATATATATATATGCCAGGAACCACAGGGCATGTTTAGGGGTCTGGTGGACCCCCATACTCTAAATGCTGAGGTTTTTTTTTCATCTGCAAAACAGATAACAGTAATAGGCAAGTGATCAAAATCTTCTCGCTTGTAACTATTGTTGAATAAGATAAATAAGGAGGACATAATAAGTAAAGGTCCAAATGAAAGCATCAAACAGGCTGCTGAGTCACCTGTGAGAATCCTTGATGATTTTATAGAAAGCTATAAGCCTGTAGAGCAAACACTCTTCTTTTCTTCTCCTCAGCAATTTTCGCCACTGAAGAAGGCCCAGCGTGTTCTGTGGCTGACAGTTACAGGCTATGGTTTTCTACCAGTGTGACTGCGTGGAAGTATATGAGCGTGAAGCAAGGCGATGCTGGTAAACAGCGTGCACCTCAGCCGACTCCCTCTGAATAATTACAGTCAGCTCTAAAAAAGGCTCCTGCTACTGGAGCTTATCTGTGTCTCTACGTGTTGCCTCAACTCCTAAGTGCACCATCTGTTTTTGCATTGAGTCTGGCTGAACTGTGACACTTCGTCTGAGTAAGCTTGTGTGCTTCTGCTCCCACTCAGCAGGTCACGCTGCAGCTAGCAGATGCCTTTTTTCAGCCTTTGATTTGTTACTGTAGCAATACTGTGTTCTATTGGAACTTAAGCACACACAGCATGCTATGAGGGTTTGTAAAATATTAATATTCACCACTGCTTGTTATTGCAACAAAGGCCTATTAAACCTCAATTACATATCATTTGAATTTCCATGGGGTTGTGTGAGAGTTTTTTTGTTTTTGTTTCTTTCTTTCTTGAACAAAATAAGAATCATTCTCTACAAGATCTCCATTTTTCTATGTGTTGCAGTTAATTGTTGCTCACTGCATGGAACCCGGATGGCATCCATGTTAACCTGTTGACTGAAACAAACACTCAAAGGACTAGCAGCGCTCCTGCTCTAGCCTAGCTAACAGGAGGGGAAGGAGAACATTTGCTAGATCCTGATTTGATGTCTGCTTAAGAATACCCACTGTTGTTGGTGAAACATTATCCGCAAAACTAACCATTTTTATGTTCATTGTGTAAAACTAAACAATTTAACAAATTATATTTAATAATCTTAGAATATTATTAGCAAGTATCCATTTAAATGTATTGACATGATATAGTGCATTTTAACATGCACTTGAGCATATATTTGAAAAGTCTATTTATTTAAATCAAGACATAAAACCAATGTGTTTTATTTTTGCAGCTAAGCTAATGACAGTCTGGTTTCCCAGACAATTTTTATTTTTTTTTGACAACGTGAGACGTTGTTCACATGTTGATAAATGCATTTTTGCCTTTTGTCCAGACGAACGCTGTTTTTGTGCATGTAAATGGAAAAAATAGTTTTTGTAGTCCCAATCTGTGATACCTAGATTATGCAGCACTGATTTTTATTGTCGTTAGCCATGCATAAGTATAGAACAATGACATGTTTGTTCCAACATGATGTGCCCCAAAAGAGGAACCATATTTCATTCCTATTAGGAAGTCATGATATTGAAAGATTCTGACTGGCTTACATGTGTTTTACTTTTGCAATATACTACCCCCTATGTGTTCGACATGTTGTGAACAACATTTGGTATATTTGTGCAAAATTGGATAGAAAAGTGTCACTTTTAAAATGTATCTATATACAGGGGTTGGACAATGAAACGGAAATACCTGTCATTTTAGTGTGGGAGGTTTAATGGGTAAATTGGACCAGCCTGGTGGGCAATCTTCATTAATTGCACATTGCACCAGTAAGAGCAGTATAAATGTCCAATTAGCAGGTTAAGAGCACAGTTTTGTTTAAAATATTGCAATGCAAACAACATTATGGGTGACATACCAGAGTTCAAAAGAGGACAAATTATTGGTGCACATCTTGCTGGCGCTTCAGCGACCAAGACAGCAAGTCCTTGTGATGTATTAAGAGCCACAGTATCAAGGGTAATGTCAGCATACCACCACAGAAGAATGAACCACATCCAACAGGATTAACTGTGGACGCAACAGCAAGATTTCTGAAATGGATGTTTGGGTGCTAACCCGGATTGTATCCAACAAAACATAAAACCACGACTGCCCAAATCACAGATGGCCAAATTAATATACACGGCCAGGTTGCTACAGCCAAACCTTTGGTCACTCGTGCGAATGGCAAAAGTCCGTTTAATTGGTGCAAGGAGCGCAGATTTTGGGCTGTGGACAATGTGAAGCATCAATTGTTCAAGAATCAAGAATCAGTTTATTTATATAGCGCCAATTTACAACAGATGTCGTCTCAAGGAACTTTACAAGAAAATCCATTAAAATCAAAGATACATCATAAACAAATCAATTTGAAAAAGTTTCCATTCTAAAGAACCCCAGCAGATTGCATCAAGTCATTGACTTGCAGCATTCACTCCTCTGGAATCAGCAGACCGAAACAACGGCCTGTGTTGTCATTGACTTTACAGCAAACCCTCATACTGAGCATGCATGTAGCGACAGTGGAGAGGAAAAACTCCCCTTTAACAGGAAGAAACCTCCATTAGAACCAGGCTCAGTACAAGCAGCCATGACCGACTGGGGGTTTGAAGAGACAGAAAGCTAAATTAGAAGCACAGGATACTGAAATAAAAGAGTTTATAGCAGCAATTGTAGAACGTCACTGGAGGCATCTCAGCCAATGTTCTCATGCAAGAAACTGTCTCAGCTAACAGAACGCCAGACCAGGTAGGTTACTATGGAGAGAAGAACACTAAGAGAAAACAAAAAGTTAACTGATGGGTTCACCTTTTCTGTTTTCCCCACATCTGGGATGGTAACGGTGTGGAGAAGCTCCAAAGAAGCGTACTACCCAGACTGTTCCATGCCCAGAGTGGATCAGTTATGGTTTGGGCTGCCATATCATGGTATTCCCAATAGTTGTGCTAGATGGGCGCGTGCCATGGACTACCGAACCATCCTGGATGAACATCTGGAACATTGTATCCTCATGAACATGAAAAGTGAAGTTGAACATCTCCCATGGCCTGCCCAGTCATCTAAATGAAATAAATAATTATTGAGCCACTTTGGGGTGTTTTGGATGAGCGAGTCAGGAAACATTTTCCTCTACTTGCATCACGTTGTGAGCTGGCCACTATCCTGCAAGAAGTATGGCTTAAAATCCCTTAGACCACTGTGCAGGACGTGTATATGTAATTCGCAAGACAAATCAATGCTGAATCGACCGCAGAAGAGGGCCCTACACCATACTAATAAATTATTGTGGTCTAAAACCAGGCGTTTCACTTTCATTGTCCAACCCCTGTAGATATTCATTGTAATAAATACCCGGCTGCTTGTGTTCAAGGCCTCATCTACTTTAAAGTATGTCCATTTACTGCACAGTATAAAATATGCTCTCAATAATTGGTTGGGGCTCCTTTTGCATTAACTACTGCAGTTTCGACTAGGAACGGCAACAATATGCCTGTTCTGTTGAGATCTGATGAAAGCTCGGGTTGCTTTTATAGCAGCCTTCTTCTACCTGGTTTTAAAAAAACCAAATTCTATGGGAAACTGCTTTCAATTTTTAAGTTTCATCTGTTTGCTTTGTCTGCTGTTCTGGATATATATATTGTTTACTAAAGATCTCCAACAAAACCAGTTAACTTTTTTCCTTCCACTACACATTGTTTTGGTCTATCATGCAAAATCTTGTAAAAACACAATTAAGTTTAACATAAACTACAAAATGTGTCAACATTCAAAAACTATTAATAGTTTTGCCGGACAATGTCTAATTTTATTATTATTATTATTTTCACAGAAAACTAATTTTACTACATTTTCCAGTAAAGGAAGCGAGGAGCAGACTTGCTGCCCCAGGATGTTGGCCTGGCTCAATTATGTTTGCAGAGGCTCAGGCATGGATGCTGGGGACATATGCTCTGCCCTGCTCGACCATATGCCCCTTCTGCTGCTGCTGTTTTCCAACAAACTGCATCACTTTAGTACAACAAGTCTGTTTTTGGCATGCCTGCGTCAAGTAACATTAGGACATGGACATTTACTACATTGGAAAACAAGCCTTAGAGGCTGGGGGTAAAAAACAACAACAAAAACATCCCCTTAAAGCATAATTAACAAAATGCCACAGGGAAATCAAAATGCACAATCTAAAATCTTAGAAGCGTGACTGTCATTACAGCTGTGAACTTATTCGCTGCATTTCAAGATGATTTCTTTTAAAACTTTGTTTATCACAGTGTGTTTAGGTCAGTGAATCCTGCCTCCAGCATTGAGTCTGACATAATAGGGTAAAATCAAAAAAATAAGCCTCACTATAGCCCCCGAGATGCTGTGTGTCACTAAAATTGTCGTATCATTCAGAGCATGTGGATTAGTTTTAGCTTTCAGTCTCTAGATATGTGACAGCGCAGTCTCTTCCTCTTTGATTGTTGTTCAGTTTGAATACCCAGAAAGTGTAAATCCTGATTAAAGAAGAATCCTGACAGTGTAGTAAAGCAACAATTGTCAACTCTAAATGGAGTTTATTGTAGAAATATTGGTAGAAATATCCATTTATTCAGTCTAAAAATAGTTGCAAACCGAGGGCAACCATATCAGTTCCTGCATTGTGCATATGCAGCGTACAAAATGCCCGACATGGAAAGCTGAATATTTTCCATCTCAATGGTAAACATTCACATCCCTGTATCATGTAAAGCTGTTTGCTATCAAATGCAACCTTGAAATTGAGTATGCATGAGAACAGCACGGATTGCCAAACACTTGGCAGCAAATCCTTTTCATATTCTGAAGGGATGCCATTCTCTGAGCGTCCAATGGCTCAGCGCACAAATTCCCCTCTTCCCCGCTGCCCTGGTTGTTTCCTGCTGGTTATAGTTAAAGCAGGGGTGATGTTTCCTTAAAGTGTTGATGTTGGCTGAGCCAGTAGGGGGCACTGTGACTTTGTAGCAAAGGGAGTGCCTGTTGCTTTACACCTGCAGTGGCTGGAGGAATAGTGGCCTCAGCTACATTATATCTGTCTTCCCTCAGAAGCTTTCATGGCAGGGAGAAAATCACTGTGTTTGCTGATGATAATGCAATTAATTAAAGAGCCAATCATTTTGGCCTCACGCATCTAAATTTGAATTGAACTTGTGACACATTGCGGCGTGTTGAACATGCTGCTGCTGGGGTCTGCTACCGCTCACCAACAACAAATTTGTTTCTTTTCAACGACCACAATAATGCGATTCACGTATTTATTTTCATTTTGATATTCGGCGTGCCGCATAACAAGGAAGGACGAGACACTGATGCATGCACAACACAACAAATCGACCCTGTTATGTTTCTTATTTGGGCTTTCTCTTTCAGGACTACGATAAGGCTTTCTGTATGTGTATCTCTGTGTGTGCTGCAGGCGGGGGAAGCTCTGTAGATGAGCTACCGCTCCCCTGATATTGTTCGTGTGGAGTTAGGAAGCCACTTACTCACTAAGAAGTGAGAATAGGAACAAGACATGGGAGCATTTTAAATAAAACTGCAGCCGAAAGAATGAGGAAGGACAGCCTGGTCCCAGATCTCCTGTAATGCCCCCATTACTACACTCTCTGTGCTCATGTACCAGATGGTTCGCATGACAATGCAATGCACATCACATGGTGTTTCGTGCAGGATTACAGGTATCTGTGACGACAGGCGCTCATTGTGTGATGTTGCCACAGGCATGAGATCCAGTCAGTCAGCATTACCGCCTGGCTCTCTTTTGAGGCTGCTCTGATGTCAGAGGACAGAGAGTAGAAGAGAAGGAGACCCTGGTAGTCTAAGCAAAGGGTAGAACAGGGGAGAAGTGGTAATACCTTCAGCATGAAATTCTGCTGGGGGGGGTTCTATTTTTCTTGCCTTGGAGCTAGTGGAAAGCAGGGAGAGAAACAGAAAATCATGTAAGGTACCCTGGCACAGCCCGTAATATGAACTTTGTGTGAGAGTAATTTTTCCTTCTCTGAGCCCCACAGGGATCTGATTCGCCCTGCACTGAAGCACAGAGCTGGCTGTTAGTAAGCCGTGCACAGACCTTCTATGCTACAGCAAAAAGCTGCATAATGTTCCTCTGATTGACTGATTATCTGCAAGCTAAAAATACACAAATTTGCACACTGTATTTACACAGAGAAATTACCGTTTGCTCTGAAGATGGAAGGAAAAAAAAACACTATCAGAAACTGTTGGATTAGCAGCAGCAGTGTACAGAGCAGTGGAGGAGCTGGGCGTGTTTCAGCAGGTGCATCACTGGCGTTTTCCTTGTGTCTGGGTGCAGATTGTGATCTGATTAATACTGATATCCAACCTGGTTGTTAGCTCATTATTATCAAGTCTTTGTGAAGTGGTTTAGGAAACACTTTTTCATCAGAGGAGCAAAAACACATCTCTAGTGAAAAATATTACACACATGCGGCCCAGCAACTATTGAAAGTATGTGCACCCATTTTTTCCTTGATTTCTTGATTAATATGGAAGGCTTTTGTAATGTAAGTCTTTTATTATTTCTGACATTTGTTGTTTTTAGCTTTATATAATGCAACTACTGTTTTTGTTTTTGAGAAGTGGAGCGTACTTTTCCCTTACTGAATTTTGAAGAATCCTTCAACTCCATAAAGTTGAAAAGAAATAAATCTACATCATCCTCTTTTTCACACGCAGCTGATGGTTTTGCATTTTAAGTTGGTTTCGACTTGCAGTTTCCTAACATCTCGGAATCCTAGCTTCATTCAAAGAGAAGTAAATAATAAAAAATTGTGATGCCTCCACCCTAATATTGGGCCATGGTGTTCTTTGTTACATGTGTCTAATCTATCTTTTGAATTGTGGCCTAAAGTTCAACTTTAGCTAAATCGAGGCATAAACATTTTGTCATAAGATTTCCAGGATTTCCAGAACTTCTGTTACATCTTTACTCATTTGTCCAGACAGATAAACCTGGAATGTGGCTGATGTTGTTTTGGCAGCCTGGCTGCGCATTTAGAAACATTTGTTTGTCTTGTATTTACTCAAATTATTGGTGACTTTTACTAATGTGAAATGCTGTAAAGTATGCAGCTAAAGAGAATAAGTCAGAAACCTGTTTTAAACTGATTTATCATGGTCTCATTTTTACATCGCTTCACAGGGGCGTGTAGAATTTTGAGTGCTACTGTATAACAAGGATTTTGCATTTTGACCTATGATAAACTGTGATAAATCTGACTGCTGTCTGACAGCCTCCTCTTCTTCACTTGTCTAAGTCTTATGGTGTCCCATTTGTCAATTTCAGACTTCATCTCCTCCACTCCTGTTCTCATTTCCTCTCTACAGTCCTGATCATGTGGACGATTCAGCTTTGCTGCAATGAAAAATTAACTGACTTTTTTTTCTTCTTTCTTTTCATTTTTCGGTCTGATGACTATAGTCTATATATATATATAGTCTATAGACTATAGTCCCCCCCAAAAAACCGAAATGCTAATAACTCAGATTTTATACGCTCACTTACCAGAAAGGTTTTTAAACAACACCGTCTAGTTATTTAGATTTATTATGGCTAGTGCGCTAAGTGCTAAATTTCTGCTTTGCACACGATGTATATTTAACCTTTTTGCATTTGTTTATATGTTGGTAAATTTTTTAGCTTATGCTATTTAATTCAACATTTTATTTCATTTCCTTTCTGGGGGCAGGTTGCAGGTGGCACAGTGCTGTTTGGTTGTTTTGACTGCTTCGATCAGTTCAAATTAGGTATTACAGCTATAATTACTACATCAGAACTTGATGGTGACAGCATCATGCTGTGGTGATAATTCCTTCAGCAGGGAAAGGAATGCTACTCTCAGTTGATGTGAAGATAAATAGAACAAAATGCAGGATCAAAATGAATATAATTTGTCAGAGGTTTTATAAAATTGTTGCAGAGGAGTTATAAAAATGTTCCAAAACTGTATTGAACAACAAGCAGCCTCTTTATCTAGGAGTTGTTTCTGTTGCCACGTGTAGTTGACAAAAAACCTCAATAAAACTAAAAAAAGGTATTCTAAAAAGGTTTATACTTTAACCGCGATTACAAAAAATAGTTTTAATTTCCAATCTTATGCATAATTTGACTATAGTTTTTACAGGAGCCTTGGATCTATATTACATAACAATAGTGTGTCTGGGTTTAACTTCCTATGTGTGCTTAACTTTGTGAAAGACACTAATCAAACTGTTCTACCAGATCATCTCCTTCATTAGTCTGTCATACAGCGGTAGAGGGTTTTAGTTAGAGGCATCCTTAGAACACCGGTAAGACAGGACAGACTGCCATAGTAGATATTTCATACCTACAGCCATCACCATGTAGAGCAAGAGATATATCATTAGGATAGCAATATAGAAATATCATTTTGTAATTAATATTTTTGAATTAAATTTAAAAAATATATAAGTATTACTTTACTATATTCCTGCTTAACTAAAGTTGTTTCCTTCCATCTCATATCTGCCTATTCTTAGTCAAATGGGAATGGGAATTAAGCAATTGCTGAAATACTTGGATGGAATGGAATTTATTTCAGACAAAATTAACAAATAATGATAAATTAATCAATTTCAGAAATTAACAAATAATAATAGTAAATAAATCAAATTCAGAAATACTTTAAACAAACGACCACGTACCACACAAAAAGTAATTGTTAAACATTAAATAACATTTTCAGTTCCAAATCAATGAAAATCCTTTAAACATAAATAGACACTGAGCTAAAGAAAAGTTTCTACTAAATAAACTTTTCAGTATATTTACACTGATATCTGACATTGATAAGTGATTAACATAAGTTGTCTGAAAAGGGGTATGAAGAAGTAAAACTTATTTTTCATACCCCCTCCCCCTCTAATTGCTCTTAAACTAACTTAAAGTACCTTCCTGTTTAACATCTACTTTTGTTTTTCAAAATCCACAAAAATAAATAAAGTAAGCCCACAATTTTACGTATACATATATATACATATTTATAATTATTTACATCTACATATATACATATAAACACACACCTGCATACCATAGTTGATTAGTAGTTGAACGGTTTTTACAGGAAGTTTAAAATAGTAGACTGGTTTTTGCAACAATCGTACATGTACGTGTTAGCCAATAAACATTTGTATGTGCCGATAACCATGATTTTAACTGTAAAGAGCTGGAGAAATGACCACTATACTCTCTTTGCATTAATGTTTAGGTTCCTTTTTTTGCTTTTGGTTCTTGAGCAGAAATATATGAAAGAGTCTTGATGGAGCCATACTAGTAAAAAAATAAATAAATAAATAAATACAACATAGAAAACATGTTGTATGTCTCATTTATAAAAATGCTTCACTAGGCATGGCAAAGAGACGAAGAAGGGCTGCTGACAGAACTGTCCTAATAAGTATGCACCTGATGACGTATCCTAGTGGGGGAAGCTAAAGCTGAATCATGCTGAATATAGGTTCTTTATCAGTCAATGATTCAGACAAAGCATGATGAAGAGAATCTTTTTTTTTTTCTCTGTGTAGGTAAATTACAGTTTCACATGGAGAAAATATGATTGGAGTGTTTTATTCTGCAATTAAACGGATTTGCTTTGTGGTCTTGGGCTTACTAGACAAGTTATTTTGTAATATTATTGTAACAAGAGGGGGCAGGGTGGGGGTTGGTGAGTAACTGGTTTGGCTGATGATTGCAGAGTAACTAAATTTTGGATTTCACATTGTACTGTCCAGTTGTTAGTTACATACTGCATATATGTCGTTGTCAACACTAAAGTGTAAATTATGATGGTGTGATGAAAACGAGGGCGGATTTACATTAAGGCATTTCCCTCTAGCTTTCACAAGTAAAGAGTTTGTGTGCAGAATAACCAAGATACTGGTTCTGATTATCATGCAAAACATATTTCCCATTACTTCTGCTTTAAACTAATTGCAAGCATTTAATGTCTGCTGTCTAACTTTTATTTCCAAGAAAAATAAAGAGACATTATCAGACTAGATGGATATAATCAGCCTAATATCTATACAAACAATTGAATAAAGGGTTTAATCCTTCTTTTCATGAAGCTATCTTGCTATCTATCCTAAGCAAGAAATTAAATTGCTATTAATATTAATCATATTGTTACATAATGTTTAATATGTTACTTACATAGAATTGGCTATACTTAAAGGACAAAATGTATAAAGATTTTTTTGTTAAATAGTGATTTATTTTTTATGAATGACAAAACAGAAAAAAACACAATATGTTTAAAAAATTGTTTTGTTTTGAGTGGGAGAGAAGCATCCAGAATATTCTGCTGATTAGAAGTTTTTTGTCTCTCTTTTGCCTCATTTTCATCAAGGGCTGGTTCCGTGCTGGTGCTAGAGCCGGTTGGCTCTAGCACCTAGTGTTCTAGTTTGAACCGACAAAGAACTGGTTCTGGCCGGAAAAGCTAGGTCATTACATCACTCCATGTGTATGCGTACGTCACCGTTACCTAGTAGATTTATCGCAAAATCCAACCGCCACAAGACCACAACACAGATGAAAGGCTATGATTTTTTCTTGGTGTTTTTGAAGAGCAAAACGCTGCAATTGAGCGAGCAGGAAGTTTGTGTCCTCCACTGAGTGCTGCTTTGACTTCCAGTCCATTTAGTTTCTTTTGTCGCGCAAGCAACCCCAGTGTTGTTTAAAAACTGCCGCTCTTTACCTGGTTACCGGCTATTAGTTGTTCCGCAACCCCGCCCCCAGTCCCTGACATCATCACGTTGAACCCGTTCATTCCTCTGGGCCCCAGAAAGAGTTGGTGCCAGCTAAGCACCAGTTTGGAACCAGTTTGGTCAGGGTAAACACAAAGAACCGGTACCAACTCTGGCTCTCGCACCACACTAGCACTGGAACCAGCTTGGTGGAAAAGGGTTATTTGTGAGTTTTGAGTAATGATTTTCTGGTGATATTTTAAGGAGACAAGGTTTAGAGGAATGTCTTTTAGGTTTCAAGAAAAATCAGAACAGATTATATCGTGTGAAGATTTTTGCTTCATCAGCTCTTCCGCGCCACCTAAAGCTCTTACTGGAGCAGTTTGCGATCGCGTGTAAATTGACTGGGATGTGAATCATTGCATCTAAATCTGAGGACATGGTCTTCATCCAGAAAAGGTTGGAATGCCCTCTCCGGCTTAGGGAGTAGATCCTGCCTCAAGTTCAAATATATCTGGGACTTGTTCACGAGTGAGTGAAAAATAAAGCGAGAGATTGATAGACTGTTTGGTTTTGCTTCACAGTGATGGGGGCCCTTTACCGGTCTGTGTTGGCCAACATACAGGTGAGTCAAAATGCAAAGCTCTCCATTTACTGGTGAATCTACGTTCCTAACTTCAGCTAAGCTCATGAACTTTAGGTCACAGATACAAGGGGCCAAAATGAGTTTCCTTTGCAAGTTATCTGGGCTCTCCATTAAAGACAGGGTGAGAAGCTTGGCCATCTTGGAGGAACTCAGAGTAGAGCTGCTCCTTGTCCACATTGAGAGGAGCCAGTTGAGGTGGCTTGAGCGTCTGATAACGATGTCTCCTGGACGCCTCCCTGGTGAAGAGTTCTGGCCAAGTCCCTCCAGGAGGACACCAATGGGAAAGCTCAGGTCATTCTTGAGAGATTATTTTTCTCGCTTGGCCTGGGGACATCTTGGGATTCTCCCTGACGAGCTGTTCCATGTGGCTGAGGAGAGGGAAGTTTGGGTCTCCCTGATGAGGCTGCTGCCCCTGCGACACTAGAAATTGCAGAATTTAATGTAAACAAATCTCAATGTTTCCATTGTGTAACATTGTTTCAAACACAAAAAATATACAATTAACCATACATTTAGAATGAGAAAAATAACATTATTTGTTTTAAAGTACACTTTTTAATGTGATGCGTTGATAAATAGTCCTTGATCATCTCAGTGTAGATTTTTCTTAAATCATTTTTGAGGATTAATTTGATCTACGGTCAAATGTTTTGTCTTGGAAAAGCCTTGATGGGAGAAAATAAATGCGCTTGAAGGGCTGGGTCTTAGGTCAAGATAGAAATGAACAGTTTGTAAACACTAACTTAACATTTTATTTTATTTTAATACAAACTCTTCAATTGAGTCTTGTTTTTTATTCTCTAAGAAAATCAGGCGTATTCACATTTAATTCTTTACAGTATAGTTGTCTGTTAGCTGCAGAATGGAAATCACCATGAAATTTGCTTTAGACTGTTGTTGTGAAAACAGAATTTTAATAAGATGCTATGAGTATATGTACGGATATATGCTGTATATAGAGTTTATAACCAAAATGAGACTCTAGCCTCTTTCCTCCAACTGGATATAAAAAATAAGATAATGAGTGAAAATAATTACCTGTTCAATTTCCTTTGAATGATCCCAGCAGTAACCATGTTGATAACGTTCATGCAAGAAATGTCTAGTCGTGGGCAACAGATGAAGTCTGCTGTATTCTCTTTTCTCCCTCTATTTCATTATTTGTTTATTTTCAGTAATAACCCACTTCAACAGTCAGTCAACTGCATGAACACAGATCTGCCACCTGTAAAATAAACTCCCTAAATGAGAGGTTAACTGCAATGAGCTTAAGATATAGCAAGGACCATAAATGGATCATAACTAGTGCAAAACCCATCTTGGATATTTTTTACAAGCAAAATCATAATGCTTATTTGAGAGATTTTAAATTAGCATCAACTACGAACTCTCATTACTTTTAATATAAATGACAATTAGAACCAGTTGAAGGAAAACAACCAGTCCAGTCTAGCAAGTGAGTCAGATACAATAACCAAGAATGGATTTCAATCCAAAACATACCAACTGGTGATGCACAATAAGTGAATTTGTTTTATTACGCATTCGCGTCAAAAGCAATAATACTATCTAAGTGCTGGGGTTAAATTTACAAGAAAATAATCACAGATTATCAATCTCGCCAAGTTGTAACTGCTTTATTACATGTTGAGATAATCAGCCTCCAGGTGATCAGTTTAAAGTAAGCTTAGGGAGGAGGACTTCTACTGCTCTCAGTGAGATTGGCGCCAATGCTGTTGGAATCAGTCATGTTACAACTACAGATGTATGTTTTATTTAAAATAATGAAGACTTAGCACTGTACTTTGTACACAAAACATTTAAACAGAAAACCCTAAAAACATATGTTTAAAAAGCTGTGTCTCAAAAACCACAGAGTCAATAATAAAAAATATCCCACTGATCAGCGTAGTGATAATGCAGTTTGTGGTTTAGAACTGCCTACCCATTCACCATGAGGTTACTCATTATTCATAAATGGGGTTTAGCAGTACTACAGTGCAGGTAGGCAAAACTGTGTCTCCACATATTTGGCCGAAAAGAAAAATTCAGCAGATTACCTTGTATTTACTAATTGAATCCATTGAAATAGAAATAGATGAAAATTATTGAAATGACAGTACTTTAAAAAAACAACATTTAATGAACCAATCAACCTGGTGCTATGTAAAACAAGTATTCTTTACCTTTGTTAAGCTGGATATGATCTGATTTTACTCCTTTTTTCGGGAAGACTCGAGCAGAAATAGATCACATCTACTGAAGGGCTCCAAGAAGAAAACCAAACAGAACACCAAGACCATCTAATATTTGCATAACACTCACATAACATTATATAATACTATACAGATGATTGATGACAAGGGAACTATTTGTCAAATGCTCCTCCTGACACGGGGTACAAAACTGTATGGAACCAGGAGTAACTTTGCTGGTTCAACGCCTTTTAAATAATGAAACTAAGCATTGTACTCTCTTTTAAAAATAATTTCCAAAACAGAAAAGATGGTCATTATGGTTTGCTCTTATGCTTAAACGCTTTTGGGTCATTTAGTAATCAAAAAGCTAGTCTTGGCCTTAAAAAACCCAAAAACGAATAAATAAATAACGTTGAGGCATTGGAGTAATCGAAACATGTTGTTTAATTTGGCGTTTTTCGACAGAAAACCTTGATTTGTGTGGCTGATTTTAAATGGTTCTGCAATGCTATTTGGGCCAAAATTCCTTCTTTAAAAACAGAATTTAATCATGTATCTCTCGATAGACAACATTCTGGAAAGTTGTATGTTATATTGTGTAAATTATGTATAGCTAAAGCAACTTCATCTGTTCTTGTCATTTATACTTCTAATAGATGAAGTCCAGGCTTTGAATTTTTAAATTTGACATTAAATGTTTTTCAACTACCAAGTGTGAAAACATTAGTTTTATATTGGTCTAAAGTTTTAAAGAATCTCAAAATTTCATTATAAAAATTAACATCTAGCAACACTTGCTGATAACACAACAGTGTGACCAAGACAATTTCAGTTGAAGCTATAACTACAGCATATTGGGAGTCATTTGAGGCTCCACTACCTTATTTCTACACCTTGATTTATCTGAAGATTTTCTCTGCTGTATTTTTCTGCACTACAAAAATTGCTGTTGAAATACTCTTGGAATCTTAGCACCAGGCTGCATATTTTACTTGTGCAGAAGTGGCTAAATGCTTTTCCCCATGATGACAGCTGAATGACATCCATTCCACATTGTATGAAACAATTTTCCATATTGCAGAAAATTGGCCAGCACACTAATCTTTTACCCTAGGTAAAGAATCTGCACTGGTGGGCAGGTGTGATACCTTGATTGGTCTCATCTAAGGGAATTTAAAGAAGTGGGACCCTTACCAATCTATATGTCAATGCAGCCTAAGCCCTTCCCCATTGCAAATTTGCCTCTTTCCCCTCCTTACATTTGTATTTATTTCAGTAACTTCTTCTTTTTATGCTGTCTGCTTCTGTCGGAGGCTGTGCACCGGCGTACATCAATGAAAGGAACATTTTTGACTTGGGACAGATTGCAATACTGCAAAATGAGGGAGAGAGAAAGAGAGACAGACAGCAACAAAAAGATGGAAAGAAAGGCAAGGAAGATAACTGACACAGACTGAGGGTCATACATTTAACGCACTGATAATAATATCATTTTGTTGTAAAAATTTAATGTCTGCAATCTTGGTGCTGATTTGAGTTAAATCACCCTCTCACTCTGCTACCATTTCTATGCTATAATCATTACTAACAAGGCAATTTTGAGCTCATGGAGCAATTTGGCATGACCGTGCAAAGAATTCTGAGATGAAGCCACAGACCATACCATAAAGGCAAGATAAAAATTATGTTGCTTTATCTGCTGTAAAATTGTAGGGCAGATATTATCACTTTGACAAGATTTCCTTAGACTTACAGTATAGCACAAAAGAGTTAAATTAATTTCAATGTCTAAAATTGGCAAATGTTTTTAAAGCATCAAAGAACAAAAGCAAGACAATATGGCTTCCAAAAGTTGCAGAAAAACATTACGATTAGAGCTTTGAGCTCAGCACTCAATGACCATCTGAGACGAACCTAGCAAGAGCAAACCCAAGTATATAAGCTGAAGATTTATCTGTTCATTCATGCAGTCAGAATAAGGTAGTCTGAAGAAATTTTACTCAAGAGAAGGTAGCTGGACATGTTTCAGAGTTGTAACTTTGCAACAACTCTTTTTTTTTTTCTTTTTTTTTTGAAGAAAAAAACAGAACCAAACTTTGAAATGTCTGATATCAACAAAAAACAACAGGAAAATTAGAGATAGTGAGTTCATCTTGTTTATAATTAATGAAGTGTTTTTGTTCAAAATTAACTCCAGCACTGAGACACAATTTCCTTGCAGGAGTGAGAACAGAATAATAAGCAAGCATTGACACCGGTTTACCCCAGGAACTGGTCTGGGGAAAATGGTCCTTTTTGCTTCTGGTTTCTATGTCTCACATATTTTAAATTGTCATCGCAGAGATTTATCCATATCATACTGCCGACGCCCTCATTCTAAAGAATCTCCAAAATAATTAAAACCAGTCTGAATTGAATAACAATCAAGATACTGTTGTCTAAATTTTTTTTCAATGTTCGGTAGCCTGAAGAGCCAATGACCTACAAACTGGCTCTTCCTTGTAAACCACTACAAAACAAACACATTACAGGTAAAAAACAAACAAAAAAACCCCCACAATTTTTTCAAAACAACTGTGCAACAACAGAAATCTGTCTCCCTTTTCTTTCTTATATAGAGGAAATAGATGGATGAGTATCAGCAACCAGTTTCACTTAAGTAATACATAACCATAATTAAACACACTCTAAGGTTTTGATTATTAAAGAAATTAGTCTCCTTCACTAATCTTGAATATATGACTTGATATATAGGACTAACCTCCAACAAGCTCATACAGTACTAAATACTGTTATTAAAAAGATAAATGGTTGGTGACGCATACTTTGTACAACTGGAAATATTAAACCTAACGATTAAAGCAAGTAAAAGATGTCTCTCTTGGCTTTTTGATATTTTACTTGTATATATACAGTATATCCTTATTTTTGATGATAAGGCTTAGGTTGTCTCTGAAGGGGTTGTGTCTGAAAGGGGTCAAAAAAATGATTGATTTCTACTAATAACCTGGTGTTCCCTGTTCTTTCCATTGAGGAAATGACTATAAGGGTTACGTTGTTTATCCCTCTCTCTTATGGTTAAAGTTATAACTGGAGCGGATCAGCTAGTAACTCTTCACACTGTTTTTTTGCGTCAAAATTACACCTAGACCAGGCGTTTTATTTTTTGTGTCATTGGAGATTGCTAATCATAAGCAGTCTTTCAACGATTCTTTGCCTGTTAAAAGTGAGTCTATTGTTGCCACATTTGATTGTTCATCGATAAGTGTAAGTGGCTGGACTTCCTCAAACACATTATATGATCAACAAAATTTTACCTTAACTACTGCCTTACCAAATAACTTAAATAGATGCATGTTCTGTAATTAAACAATTAACCCACCTTATTGCTGTATTTGTAAATGTAAATCTTCTAGGTCCCAGCAAAGTGGAGTGTAGCTGTAATGTCTTACTGACATTTAAAAAAAAAAATATATACAAATATAAAAAAATACATATACATTTAAAAAGCAATAATATCTAGACAATTAAATGTGTAAATTGTTTTGTTGACAATACTTGACTACATTGTGTGTAAAATAAAACATCCGATCTAATACGTAAAACTATTGTCAAAGGAAAAAATGCGATGCATTCAAATTCCACACACCAATCTTAATTTGTATATTTTTGATCTGAGTCAAGTCTTGATCTCCACTGCGATGCGACTCCAAAAGTGATTCTGCTTTTAGCCAAGCATTAAAGAAAAAGCCTCTCTCTGAGTAATCACTCGCAAGACAAATGGTTAGGATTGAGATCTTACATTCCTGTCTAATTAATAGCTCCCTTCTTTGTCCCTGGTAATAATTCAAGATGAAGGACAATAAATAAATGGTACTGTCATGACACTCTGGGTTTTATCCACTGCAAGAAGAAGGATTCAATTACAGGGAAAATTTCAAGCAGATATGTACCCAAAGTTCCTGGATTTACTTTACGGAACAATATACAACGGCATTACCTTTAAAAGAGGCATTTGGATATTTAATTAACAGATATTTTAATTTAATTGAAGATGTTCTGTTTTCAGTAACAAATACATTCCCTAAGTGTCTATATTGGACAAACATAGAGGCTTTCTTTAAACCCGACAATACTAAGAAAAGAAACAGAAACAGTAAAAACATTAAAGTAAGCACAAATAGAATCTAAACAAATTGGGTGCATATGGGTGGAGTTTGGGCTCAGTGAAAGGAAGAAAAGCTTCGAGTGTGACAGCTGTGGCTGACTCCTCAAACTGTTCGACTCGCAAATACTTAAGCCCTAAAGGATTCAGAAAGCTGATACTCTTGGAATATCAATAAGACTTGATTTAAAGTGACACACATTAGTACAGCTTTTAGTCTGCCAATTGGAATCTGTCTCAATCCGCTTATATCATTCATTAGCTTTACAATATAATTTCTTTCCTGAAATGCCTCCCCGGGTTTGCAGGCCAACGCCCAGAATCAAGAGTCACAAGAGGCGAGTGATGCTGAAACATGCAGCAGCCTGAGGACAAAAAAACAACAACAAAAATTCTTAAAATTGAACTCTTTGCACAGATAAAACATCCCGTTGTTATCACTTCCGCTGCACTGAGGAAGGTTGGCTGCACTTTTCTTTTTTCAAAGCGGTTACTCGACTCACCTTCCACCTTCTCCGAAGCTTCAGCCAATTAGGACGAAAACAAGGTTAATATTTCATAGCCCGTTTCATGTGAGGAATCCTAAGCATGCCCGGATGCATGGCAGAATGCTTTACTTGGATATCTCCACAGTCACGTCCCACTTGTAGGAGACATGGAGGTGACTTGGCTTCAAATACACAAGAGGTTTCAATGTGCTGATTGAAAATCTCCTGAAGCGATTCAATGCTAGCTAGGAAATTGGGCTAAGGAGCTTTCAGACAGGTAGAATACAGCTTTCAATGTGCATTCATTTGCATACAGTGTCAGAAACACAAAGACAGCTGGCTTTATTGAAACCGAATGTGCTTAGAGCAGAATCTAAAGATGGAATGCATCAGCATGAACCTCTGCAAATATTAATATTGCTGTGCTCGTGACCCTATGAGCCGAGTTTAAAATAAGGCAAAGAAGACTGTGGGGAGGAAGCTGTGGGTGTTTTCTGATGTTAGTTGGAAGCGTACATCTTTCACACAAATACCCTCATACATGCAGGATGGTCACTGGATATCCTGTTTACTATTATAGCTCATGCATACTGAGTATGTACTGTATCAGGTGTTTGGGAGGACTACAGATATAGTGGTTTACTATGCTTACTACTGATTACTATATTAGTTTTACTGGATAGCAAAAGGAGACTGAAAACTGTTGGATTAGGGGAATCATATTAAGCCACTAACTAGATGTTGTTAAGTGGGTGCCAGTTTGTGTAATGTGATCAGGGAGTGACCAGCACATTTTAATCAAGTTAATTACTGTTCATCTTCTTCGGCATTTGCAGTTTGTGTGTAGCCTTGCTTAAAACAACACAGTCTGGTCTGATTAGGTGTTCACAGCACTGTAGCAGTGGTTACTCTTTGAATAGACAATTACTTACAAAATATACAAGGTCTATTGTTCCATTACTAAATAGTTTTTTACAAAGCTTTACAACACAGTGATTAATTAGCAACATTTAAGTGAAATTATGGCAGACTTAAGTCTATTTAAATCCAATGCCTTTAACACAGACATTATATCACTTGTGTTATGTTATGGAAAAATGACTCCAATAATATTCATAAAGAGTATTGTAGATCTACGCAAGTCTGTGTTAGTCTTGGGTGCAATCCCAGATAGCATATCGTAATGTATAAACATGGGACTGGGAAATTTTGGGCCAGACTGAAGCTAGCAGGAAAGTCAAGTCCTGCAGTAACATGGGCTTAGATACCACTCAGCGAGGAAGAAGACACTATGTGAAAAGTAAGAAAAATAATAAGCCTTAAATGCAGTTCACAAATGCACAAAAGTGGCAAATTTGTTTTATTTTTCTATTGTGAAAGCATATCTTGTGATCTGATTAATCTAAAGTTGAGGTGCATAGTAAACATTGCTGTGCAGACTAACCTTACAGGAAATGATGTATTAAACATTTTATAATTTTCCCTTAAAGTGCATTAAGACGACATGTGTTGTAAATTGGCACTATATGAATAAACTAAGTTTTGAATCTTAGAGTTTACACACATTCTGCCTACCAAGTTTTCATAAATGACCTCTTAGCACATTAAAAGTGAATACAATATTTTTCGGTATGCACCATTAAAAATTAAAACGGGTTTAGACTCCGACTTTCTCAATGAATGAAACAATTTTTTAAGATTTATTTTATCAGTGACCTTCCTTCAAGGTATGTAGTCACGTAAGTGTTTGCCGATGAGAGTGAACGTTGTCATAGACAACAACAGCAAAAACCTTCATTTAATTAAAAACAAGAAAATCAAATAAGACACCATGCTCCGCAAATGCCAAACCAAACAGGAAACTCTTAAGCTGCTTCTTGATTGAGTTAATTGCAACCACAGAGTAAGTGAAGCATAAATGCTACAACAACTATAACTGTACATATTTATCAAACTTGATGACTGCTAAATTTAGATTTTTTTCTTAGAAGGTTATCTCTACAAACCTGTTTTCATAAGAAGCTCTTCACTTTTCTAAAAGTGTTTCTGTTTGCACTTTGCCTGCTTTGTTAAAAAGCAGGGCTAACTCATCAGGCTAAACAAATTCAAAACCTACATACAGTAACAGCACCTTAACATGGAAAGTCAAGCCTTTCAGAGACGCAACCAACAAGCTAAGAACAGACCTGCGAAATGTCAAATGTTGTGCTTATGGACTTTGTGTTTACTTTAACACAGAATATGGACTTGAACAGTTCTACAAAATAAGAAATCTTAGAGACAAATCCTTCTAAAAGCCTGGAAATCTACTAATCAATATTAGATTTAAAGGTTACAAAAGAAGTCATCCCCTTGCAGAAGTAACTATAAATCTGCACATAATTGTATAGGAACATCTCACATCCTACGCCACCTGGACTGAGCCTGTCATAGTGGGACCTCTGCCTGACAAGACAGGCAAGCCAACAAGGATTTTTATTTCATTTTATTTTAAGATTCCTCTATTCCTGATTAAGTCCCTTTTGTATTTAGCATTCATCCCAGCGCCGTCAATGGAATGACCGTGAACCCTGCGTGTGCATTTGAAGTGAGATGCAAAATGTGGCAGCAAGCCAGAGGGTTCCAAACTTTTTTGGGCCATGCGCCAGGTGAGCAATTTTCATCTGTATGGCTGGGCACTCTCTTTTCAGTCTGCTTTCATCTGCTGTGGGTTAGTCAGGGCTGTTACTGACACTGACCAAACATTCCTACATCAACAAAAAAACAACAAAAAAAACAAAAAAAAACATCCTCAAAGAGGATTCCAAAATTCCACGATCAAGTCATACCTCCAAACTAAGAGTTAAATCTTTTTCTATTAGGTTAGAATTGAAATGAGATTATATTAACTTTTTTTGTAATTTCACATTGATTACAACCAGCCATTATTTAAACCGTGGCTAAAACTGCATTTTGGAAGAAAGAATGAGTTCTTGGAAAAAACAAACTTGTATGCTATTTTTTTTTTACTACAGTAAGCTTACAATAAACTTAGTACATTTTGGATTTAAAATACATTATACATCCATTTCTAAAGAAATTCATTGATATTGCGTGTTTAACTTATAGTAAAAATAAAACATTGTAAAAGATAAAATAAATACAAACATACTTTAAACTTAATGATTTTAAGCTAATTGTTCCTTTTACTGCCTGCATATCTATGATCTTTTACTTTTACATTATGTTGTTATCTTGTCCTCCAAAAGACAATTTTTCCATGGCCATCTTTCCACGATGTTGAAAGGAGGCCATAAGCCATTCTTTTATAAGGGCCAGATTTGGAAATTTGACCACTAAATAATGTCCCGCAGGCAGCTTAAATTCACTGTGGACCTCTGCAGCTCCTCCTCCACTTGCTGTTGAGATTTTGGCACCTTTTTTAATAAAAAAAATCCTCTCAATTACTGTTCATCAAGGCTCTGCTCCAGGAACATATTATTTCTCTCTGTATTACTCTTTTTCCTGTGGTTCCTCTACATGGTAATTTGTCCTCTGTGTCCAACTTGTTTCAATGCCTCTCTTCACTCCTCACCAGTATTTAAGTTCTTTGGTTTCGATTGTTCGCTAGTGGTTCATGTTTTGTTTACCATGCCTTGTTGTCCAATTTACCTTTTGCCCTTTGTTTTTAAGTTGCTTTGTTTTAATTTCAGAATCTTTTATGTACCTTTCATTATTTGCCTTCTGCTTCCATTTTGGTCTTTTTAGAAACCAAGCTATTTTTTGCTTTAGAATTATTCATCACTTTGTGTTGCCCAATCACATCAAACTTTATTTAACTATTATGAAGTTTGTGATACTAATAAGATAAAAAATATGGAAAAGATAATTAAATCATGTTGTTCACAGTTCTAACTTTAACAGAAAAAAACAGATTTTTCCTCAATTATTCACATTTTTGCACATATAAGTTCAAGAACAACAAAAAAAATGTAGGCATACAGCCAAAAGGTACAAATCAAGCAGACCATCTGTTATTCATTACGCAGTAGCCTTAGGCTGATTATATGTCCTGGTAAAAGTCTCATTCTCTGAGTAAATATTTCCAATATAGTAACACCGCTTAATAGCCTGTGGAAAAGATCCAACAACATTGTCCATCTGTCCACAATCACAGTTACTCTGAGTGAAAAGAATATGAGAAACCATTTTTTTCTGATCTAATTCTATTAGGTTGTCAGCTTCAAAAAAAGCAGAATAGTAAAATCTGAGTTGAGAGCTTCCTTTACCTTTGCTATGGTTACGGTTCTTAACATAACAGCACACAAGAGGAGACTGTGGATTTCTGAGAATTCCCCTGGGAACACACACATGCTCATTCATATCGGCTTTTTTGTCAAAGTACAGCAAAGGGAGAAGTTCTTTAATGTGGCCACGGTGAATTATGAATCTGGTGGTGAATGTGGTATGCTAATACCGCTGAACTAATGTTCATGTTTTTCTAAACCAGCTCTCTTTGTGATTCAAAACCTAAACATTTTTTGTGGGACTTAGCCTCCCAGAAATAACAAGCATGCTCTTATCTTAATTTTAACATTTGCAACATGAATCTATTTGTGTAATGGTAATGGCCTCGTGTGTGGTGACATTGAACATGATGATGTCAGGATGTTGCATGATTTTTGTGGCTGTTTTAGTTTGGAAGCATCATGAAAAAGATTGCTGTAAGCTTTCAATATAAAAGCCGTATGTTTAGCAATGCACAGCACAGCAATGGAAATTCCATATGATAATTACTGGGGACAACTGACTCCAGCTAGTCCAGAACCCAGCTGACTGTATTATCTGCAAAGTCTCATCTACCTATCATCCCTCCTTTAAGCACTCCAGCAGCTTTACTACCTTCTGATTAAATATCAAATCAAATCCAACCTCAAAGGAGCGCTCCAGATCTGCATAACTGACTGTTGTCCCAAATGTTTCCTCCGCTTCAACAGTCTCCCTTGAGGTTCAAATAGTTTAACAACCCCAACTTGTGGATATCTCTTTCTCCTGATTTTTACACCATTGTTTCTCTTTTTTCTCAAATCCTTTTGAAGGACATTTTCTTTTCAACCAGTATTCTCTCTTATTATATTTATATATATCGAAATTACACAAAATACTTGTTTCGGTCTGATTATTCCAGAGGAGTGAATGCTGCAAGTCAATGACTGGATGCAATCTGGTGGGGTTCCATAGATTGGAAACTTTTTCAAACAGATTTGTTTATGATGTCTCTATGATTTTAATCAATTTTCTTGTAAAGCGCCTTGAGCCGACATCTGTTGTAGATTGGCGCTATATAAATAAACTGATTCTTGATTGTTGATTAAGAAATGTAATTGTTGCTTAAAATATCCATTTGGACTCTGATCTGGTTGGTGTTTTTACACAACGTTTTTTCACCTAAAACATTCATGTGTGCCAAAAAAGTAAAAACAGAGGAAATATGTTTGGTAATGCATACATCTTCACAGAACTGTACTTATGTTACCCGGCCAAAAAAAATACAGAAAAAGGTCACACACACAGTATTAGTACCGATTGTCTTTACCTTTGATTACAACAAATATTTACTTCAGCTTCATGTTTAAAAAATTTATGCAATGTCACAGTATTTATTTCCATTCTGTGTTGCTATTTATTTAACCAAGCTCTAGAAATAATGATGGGGGAGTCTAATCCGGAGCCTTCTCGAGCACATTCAAAAGATTCTTAATGGGGTCAAGGTCTGGGCTTTATGGTGGCCAGTCCATGTGTCGTGACCACTGCTACAGAAATATCAGGGCTGTAGTAATAACATGATACCTGTTAAAAAAAAATGCCATTGTTGGGCCCCACAATGGGCTCCGGACCAATGAGCCCCATCAATGGGCTTACTTACAACCAACACAGCACTCACACCACTTTAACCAACAGTAATGTCAGTAAAATATATAGAAATAATGTGTGCTTATTGCTCCAGAGATATACTTGGTAACAGTGCAGTAAGATACTTCTTTAGCTTGTAACAAGTAAAAAAGTAAGAACTGCTCTGATGGGAGTTTGCTTTTGGTTTTTCAACATAACTCTTCCACACAGGGAATTTTTGTGAGCTCATTACTGTACATTACTTCTGGAGCTACAAAGAACTCATTAGTTTGCAGAGAAAATCTATCTATTGCGCGTTCTAAGAACAGCAAAACCCTTTATCCTGCATATATAAACAGCATAATAAACAATCACACAAAGGAACGTTTTTGCAATTCTTAAATTCTACACTGTGTTTATCCATTCATAATACCTAAATCATTTTTTCTGCTGCATGCATTCATTTTCTTTAATAATGTATTTTAGGGCAATCACACGTTGCCTAGCTAACAAAACCACATTACATTTTCTTTCAATGTTTATGATGCTCTTGGTTTAAACATGTAGTTTCTTGATTCCTTCTTTCTTTAAGGATTAAAAAGGATTTAGCTGTACATAAAGCATGGATCAGGTCTTGCACCTGCATTCACCAGAGCAGACTGACTGATGGAAAAAGTAGCCACCTGTGATATTTTCAGATTTGGTCCACTCTGAATTTGCCCTTCTGGATCTGTGCTACTCTCCAGTCTCAGTGTATTTTGACAGGGGGGTTGATGGATGTTAGAAGTTTTCAATTCGGAAAAGAAAGGAGGTGAGAGGACAGATAAGCTGGAGAAGGGGAGAAGGAGACAAGGTCAGCAGACAGAGCTGAAGACGCACAAAGTAGGGATAGGAAGAGTCGAGGATTGCGCTGAAGCAGCTGTTTTCAGACATGCGGAAGCTGGTTGCACGTGTGTATGTGTGTGCAATTTGGCCAGAATCCGGCTTTAGCTACTAACACCTCATCTCTGCTCCACCACTACCACCCAACCCATCAGGTTGATTAATTGTGAGCAGAGCCAGGTGCATTTCTCTCCCCACAGAGAGGTCAGGCATATGGCACATTGGAGAGCCAAGGTGTAGAATTATAATATCAAACCCATTCCCCTCAAACACTCAAGGGAGCGTGTGTCTGAGACGATGATTCGGAAGAAAAAAAATATTAAGAAGATCAAGGTGCTGAAGCTTTCTCTGACAACCACTGTTAGCTTTGAGATTATGATGTTTTTTGGAGCTCGTCTATGTGGGAGCTCCATGACCTTTTCATCTTCCTGTCTATATCTGTCATCTCTCTGTGCTGAATGAATGTGCTCAGCCAATTTCCCAAATTTTAAAGCCAGCAGCCTCCGAGGCATGGTCCTAACCTCTGTCATACATGGAGACCGGCAGCAGATCTTTAAGAAGGGAAATCTTGTAGAAAGTGCTACATGCATTACTAGTGATTAGGACAAATCAGGACATCAAGGGAGTTTTCAACCTGGTAAGGATCTTTTAACTGTTTGTGAATGTGCACTAATACAACTTTAAGTGATTTTTTTAAATTAAGTAAAGTACAGATCATCTTTTTTATTACTTTATTTTAAGGGTTAAATTAAAAATATACAAATGTAAAATGTATTTAAAATGTAGTATGAGTCCAAACAATTAAGTATTTAAAATGGAATAAAACCAGTTAACAGAATTCAATAATTGTCAAGTTAGGTGAACAGCAAAACATTGCTAGAACGTTTAAACATTTTAAATTGTAAGTGGTTAAAAATCTGATCTGATCTGTATTTTATATTCTAAAAAAAGATAACCAAATATTGGGCAAAATAACAAAAAAGTGAAAGTATTTTGATCAGTTCCTTGTTGTCTGTGGACAGGAAAACTATACAAATCTATTTGTGTCTTATTTTCATTCTCAAAATTGAGGTGATTGTATAACTCCCATCACGTTTTCTCCAGACTGAATCTCATTTAGGTGGCTTGTATTCAGCTATTCAATCTTGATGTTTTAATCCATATTTCCTGTCCAAATGAGGGGGTTAGAATGCAGACAAATGGGTAAATTAAGAGCTTTGTCGATTGGTGTAACTTCACTACAGCATGTAAGGTATAGACATATTGGTAAGGAGAGTAGGAGAGTCTCCTATGAGTTGGAGATGCTCTTTTGAAAGGTATGTCTTCAACTGTTTCTTGAAAATATGGACACTTCTGTTCTTGAGGTGCTTGGTAGCTCATTTACTTACGACACAGTTGAGAATCAAATATCTTTAAAAACTTTTTATACTAACATCTTTTTATCAATATCCTATTGTTTTTTTTATTTGTTCTTAAGGAAAAATCAACAAATTAAGTTTAGTTCTAAGGGGTATTTTTATGTTTTTATTTTATGTTGTCCATAATCCCTTGTGATCACAACATTGCAAAGATACAAAATTAATTGTTTGCACATATTTAAACATGTATTGGACATCATTAATGTATTTATTTCAAAAGCAAGTTTTCTTTCTCATTTGTTGGCTCTTTCTGGGGGAAAATCTCAAACATCATTGGAAATAGGATCCTATAATTTGCAGCTAATTATACCTTTTTTGGCTCAATAGGGATAGTTAGCAAGCAAAACAGCTGGCTCTCTCTGTGCTCAGTGGCAGTGTGAAAAGAGGCTACATTGCTGGTGTGCAGAAAGATGTCAGGGAATGTCACTGATTGGAAACCCTGCCGTTGGCTCTGAACCTTGGAAACAGTGAACACCATTCTGCTATTGATCAAAACAAGGCAGTGTTGTCTTTAAGGAGTTAAAAACAGGGGGAAGAGGGAAATTGATGTAGTACTGACAGAGTTCCGGGATGACAATAAAAAGAGCACAATCCTGTATACGAGATAGTCCAATCTCAGCAGCAGTGCTCAGAGAAACACGCAAACTTTCAGTTTGTTTGGGGGTTTAATTCCCTGGAGGTCTAATTTAGAACGAAGTGATCTGATTACCCAAGTTCTCCCAGATCCCCTCTCATGGGATCCACCACCAAGGGCATCACTTGAATTGCAAGCGCAAAATGCAGAGACAAACCATGGTTCTTACGTAAAAAAGACAAATTTTAATGTTTTTCTTAATTCTTTATTGTTTTAATTTTGTCACAATGTATACGTCCTGCTTTTTTTTGTAAGTCATAGTTCCAGAAGAAAAGTAGTACACAATGCCCCTGTGGCATATATCAAAATAATCCATTACTTTGCACTATTGCCTTTTTTGTTCCTTTTTTTTCAATTTATCTTTAGTTAATTTGGGCAATTTGCTGCCATTCTCATAATGTCACCACTTGATCTCCTTTTCTACTTAATACCTTTGGCTCTAATAAATATTCCATATATGTTAACGCTATTAGCACTGAAACATCATTTATTAATTGTCACTGGCATGTTCATAAAAAATTTATGTTTTTTATATTTAAGTTACCTCTATACTTTAGCCACTGGTATTCTTATGTGTTAAAGCTGCATATTTTGTATTTGATACTGTGTCAGTATGTGTCTAGCAAGAAAGCCGCTAGGTTTCATATAAACTCTTCATTAAAGGTTTACAAATACACAAACTTATGTACACACACCCACTTTGTTTTTCTATCTTTGTGGAGATAACTTCCATTCATTTGGGAAATTTCTAAAGCCTTAGTCTAACCATGATCCTAACCCTAAACATAACCACTACGTGCCCAACGCTAACTCAATTCCCAACATTGGAAAAGAAGCAGCTTTTATGGCAGAAGGTTTTGGACTGCAACTTCCTGCCGGAGTGGAGAGTCTGAAAGAGTACATGTCCAGGGTGAGATGGGTCAGCAAGAATTTTACCTGTTCAGGATTGTTTCCCCTTTTTTCAATGTTTCAGGTACGTAGAGGCATGCTGGTCCTTGATGGAGGGCAGATGGAAGCCACTCACCTCATTTCCTCCATAGTGGATGATACACTGCAGCTTGCTCTGGTCCTTGGCAGTGGCAATAGTGTACCAGATGGTGATGGAGGAGGTGAGGATGGACTAAATGATGGCTGTGTAGAAGTGCATCATCACAGTCTTTGGCAGACTAAACTTCTTTATCTGCCACAGGAAGAACATTGTTGGCTGGGCTTTTTTCGGAGATGTTAAGCACCAACATTAGGTCATGGGTGATGGTCCAATTGACACATGGAGAGAGCCCTAGACAGACATCTCTCAGAGGGTCCTAGTCCTACGTCCAGCTAAGATATTGAGAAGTACGATTAAGCTCCAAGGCTTTTGGTAGTGGGCCCAAGCTAATGAGCTTGAGGAGTCAGCTACACTAATAGCTTTTTTATATTGTACATTTTATGTGAGTAACTGTACAGCGTAAATTCTTAAAAAAAAAAAAAAGGTGTGACAGCCAAACTATTACTTTTATATGATCATCCCATAATTATCATCATTATCATTATCCCTTTATGTGTACACATTTCACACATGTCATAAACAAGGCAATTAAAAATGATTTACATAATAAAACATAACATCATAAACAAACAAACTACATTACATAACAGAAAAAATAAGAAACTAAAGTACAGAAAATATTTCAATCCTGACTAGCCTATTATGCTCCAGAGGCCGTTGTAAAAAAATGTGCACAACATGAACAAATCTATTTGACTTCACCATATCACATTACGTTGAAATGTCATGTATGAGGTTATATAGATTAAATACAATAGGTCCACTAATAAATTAGACATTTTGTGAGGACATACCTAGGTGTTTTCGGAAATTCAGAGTAAAAGATTAAGGCGCCCTGTAGTCATCAAGATATGGCACTACCAGAGCTATGTACAGACCTCTGAAAACGTTAGTATGAGGCCTGAGGTCTGTCCCGCAGACCTTGGTAATCAACTTAAATGTTTCTTCCGGTATGAAATTGGGGGATGCCATTTTATTTCAAAAACAATCTGTCCTGCTAAATAAACAATACGTGAACAAGTGCATGTGTCTGGTGCCTCAGCGCGCAATCCTCTGTCTGTGCACAAACCCGGTGTCCAGGGAAGAGGACTTTGGGGAATACGCACAGACGGGTCTTCTCTTGTGCCGTTGGTTGGTAAATCCTTGCTGAATTGTAATAAATGTATATCTTTAGAATCTCTCCCAGTCAGAGTGTTGTGATGATTAGCAGAGCCTGAGTTCTGGGGTAAGGTCATTCAAATGCATTTGCGTATTTTATAATTTAACTGCTTGTAGTTTTAACTGAGTCTGTTTGGATAGAGGGTCCTCAAGCTTTTAAAGGTATTACAGCTGAGCAGTCACATCAGTGCAAATTAGTTTTTGTGCCCCGTAGGAGTATTTACATGTTGTTTTTATAAGTTTCCAGTCAATGTCCGACATTTCTGTGAATTCAACTAGATCTATGTTTAACTAAGCAATGAATCTAGGAGGAAAAAAAATATGTATAAATCTAGACCCAGTTTGTGGGAAATAACAGCCTAGAATTAACTCATGTTCCCCCTAATATTAATCAAACTCAACTCTAAATAAATTGGGTTTTAGAGTTGATTCAAATTAATTCAATGTTGTAGCTGTTTTTCAGTTTCATCAAAGCAGATAAGAGGAGCATAAAGCAAATGAATGGGTTTAGTATGAAAGGTTGACAATTGGCCTTTAACGTATTTTGTGGCTAAGATATTCAGTGATTCATAAACAGCAAAACTATTTTAAAATGTTTCCTTTGAGATACAGGGAGCAAGTATAAGGACTTGAGTAAATGGGGTAAGTTTCTCTTTTTCTTAGTTTTAGTGATAACTTGAGCAGCAACGTTGCAGGGCCCTCAAGCTTTCAAAGGTATTACAGCTGAGCAGTCGCATCAATGCAAATGTGTTTTTGTGTTATCCCCCGTGGGAGTATTTACGTGTTGTTGTCAAGTGATCTTAATGTTACTGTGCGTGGTTGAAGAGATTGTTTCAACAGAGGTGTACACAGGGCCCACACAGGCACTGATGTCTATTTATGACCAACAAACCAACAAGGACATGACTGAACACATGACACGTGTTGCTTATCAGTGGTATTACTCATTAAAACACAATATGTTTTGCAGAAAGCAGAAATGGTGGCAGGAGAAGACCAAGGCGGGATATGGGCTGCACTGAGAGGTGCACTGCGGCATAGATGTGCAGCGTACAGTTGGTGATGCATGATAGAGATGCCAACTAGCAGAGTTGCTATCAATCATTAGTCAAGATTAATATGATCATGTTATTCTTGGGAGCTAAACAGACTGAGGGACAACGTTAATCTACCTGTCAGCTTTCCGGCTCTCCCTCGGGTCACAGCAGCGACTGTCAGTTTTAAATTTGTTTTGTTTTCTCTCTTCATCCTGTTACTGCTGAATCATTTAACTTTGTAACAACTATATCACCAGCGTAAATCATTACATAGGGTTTAGGGGGGGTTAGTTATGCTCCCTTGCTTTCTCTCTTCTCAGCCGATCCCTTCTTTCCCCAGTCACTCACTCACCAAGACACACACACCCACACCAAATTTTCTCCTGCACACCTCCAAGCACACGAGCCCATCCACTTTTCCACCTTGTATGGGAATATAAATGATCAATTTCCCAAGTTGAAGTAGAAATGCTCATAGAGGAAAATTAAATCCCATGCCTGAGGCTGATGGGATATTTATCTCTCCCAGTTTTATCTACTGCTGTATTCTCTCAGTAGTTGGCACATTTTCCATCAGTGACTTTCTCCTTCAAACTGTTTGCACTGTGTGTGTACACCAAGCCACTGATTTCCTCTCTTTTTTTCTTTCTATAACAGATGCACCTCGGACTTCTGATCTGCTTAGAAGTATCCATAAAATTGCAATTCCACAGCCTCCGCTCCATACTGCAGGCAGAAAAGAAAGATGTTTTTACATTTTTTAAGGAAAAGTGCACTGATTGTTTTGAGGTATAAGACAACAGAGTCCTTATTGGTTAAAGCAGTTTTAGGCACTTAAACAGTTGTTTATCTTCAGATGGAGTCTGCTCCTTGATTCCTGCAACCAATCAACTTGCAAGTAATTATACTCCTGGCTAATGGTAAACATGGCTGCCTGACGTCTTTGGGGGGGATGGCTGGTGTTCATTGTTATTGCTTTGTGCTCTCGATTTTATTGGTGAAAAGCTAACAGCTGCCGGTATCAGCAGGTAGTTCAGGTGCGGAAACTAGTTTCTCTCTCTTCCCATCGATAGAAAGCAGTATTGATTAGGGCTGTGATGTGCAGGGAATTGAACTGCAGGTGTTGCAAGGTTTTCAGGATGTCCACAGCCCCCTGGGTTTGTCAGCTTGGCTGGCTTTAGGAAGCCTGATAAATCTGCTGGCAATCAATGACCTCTTTAAGTAATGCCTGCATCAACATAGACGCATATGACATGCTTAAGACGGTATTAAAATTAGGGTTCTAATGAGAGCGCTGGATGACTCCCACAGGCTTCAAAACCACTTACAGGCACATAGCAAATGAAGAAAATTGATCTTTTGTGTATTGGATGCATTTCTGAGGAAACTTTCTGTTATTCATTAAACCCATCATTTAAAGTGTTGTGAAAAAGGTTTTGCAGAAGAGATCTAAAGATCTCCTCTCTTTTTGATTTTTCGTCACTTTTATAGGATGATCATACAAGGCTTGAAAACAGACGTGGATTAATTGTGTATTTTTTATTTTTATTTTTTAAAACTATGCCAAATAAACACCTCCCGTGTTTAAAATATGTCCTCCCTTCCTAAACAAACAGTCATTTTTGTTAACAAAACCCAGTCCTGATTACTGACAGCTCTGTATAATCAAGGAATCCCTTACAAGTAACTTTGGAGGCAACATGAGGTAGGCTAGAACATCTAGAAAAGCAACAGATCATGCCACAATCTGAAGAAATTCAAGAACAGATGACAAACAAAGTCACTGACATCGATCAGTCTGGACATTGTAACAAAGCCATTTCTGAGGTTTAAGATTCCAGCAGTGAAAATATATAGGAGATACTGCAAATCTTTCCAGGAGATCCTGGCCAAGCTAAATTAATAATACCGCATGAGCAACTCGTTTCCAATTTTACAATACATCCATATGCACATATAGGCCTTAGTCAAGGTTCGTGTTCATTATTCAACTGTTCATAAGCACTTCTTTGTCTATGTGTTCAGACTGTGCTTAAAACAGAATAAATGATGATATATTCAATTTTTAAAAAGTAATCATCCCATCAAATTAAAAACTCAGATTCATGTTTTTTAAATACCAAAAATATTTATCAAGCTTTGACTAACAGTGGATTTTTTTTCTACATTTCTCAATAACAATGCAGTTATTTATATGAGTATGCGTTGTAATTTGTCTTATTTTAGGGGGATTTTTTCAATGATTTCAGGACACTAAGTGCATTCACTGTTATTATTTTCTCAAGAACAATGTTCAAGCATTGACAATTTAAGGGACCTAAATAAAAGTAGTTTACTGCACTACACTGACTACGGGAGAGCTGAACTTAAATTTTAACTTTCTCATCTCTTCTTTATATACCCAGGCTCAAACATAGTGAAATGAGAAAAGTTAACTTAAATTTGTTTAATCAAACTTTAAATTTATTTCTCCACAGTTATATTGGCTTACTAGATTAGAGAGAAAACACAGAAAATGGACCGAGTTAATTGAACCCCCTCAAGGCTAATTTTTTCTTTGTTAATCTGAACCTGGAGGGCATGGCTGTGCCATAGTTTATTCAGTTCATATCCCTCAAATGAATGGAGTTGTTGGTTTAAACCCACCTGATGTAAAGACCTTTTTGGTAAGGCCTTTTCATCTAAAATGTGCATATTTTGCTTATATAAATTTTCTACAGGTTATTTGGTTTGAACATCAAGACATGCGTGAAAGTTAACAGGGCTAATATCTTAATGTTTTTTTTTTCTAAAACTTTCAGATACAATTCCAAATGATCTAAAGTTAGACGGAATAAAATTCTCTCTGAAGAGCTGCTTACACAGAGGCTTTTCTGCCCACCTTAAATTACAATTTTATATCAAGTACTTCATCTATATATTCTGATCGGACTTTGGAGATCTATGGGAGGCCCAGATTCCTTTGACCTTAGACCTTAAGTCGCCTGCATTATCGAATCTGGTACATTTCATCTTCCTCTTGACAAAACTCCATGCTCTCTTTGGGTTTCAGGCTCAATGACACCAAAATGGTAACAATAGGTATTGGTACGTTTGGCTCTGTGTGTGGGTGCCAAGTCCTGCTGGAAAAGGAAATAAGCATTTTCATAAGGTTGCCACCAGAAGGAAGCAGTAAGTGCTTGAGAATAGAGAGGGTTGCTCCTTTTACTAACTTCGGGTCTGGTAAAACATTGGGAACATCTGGGAAAGTCAGACATGTCTCCAGATAGCCAAATGCATTGTAAGTTAGCCACTTTGTGTATGTACTTTAGTTTGCACCAATAAAACGTTGCTGATCTTCTTAGTACATGCCAAACGGAATCAAATGGACCCAGTGCGACTGTGATTGTGACAAACGTGGCTAATGATAATTAGAGGAAATCTCAAGAAGAATTTTTAGATGAGATTTTCACAGATCTGTCATGATATATCCAGGTTCCTGGTTGTTTGTGTGTATTTTCTAGTTTCGGTTTTTTGGGTTTTTTCTTTCCCCTCTGTGATCCCCAGCTTCCTTTCTGTCTCTGTCTCTATCTCACTCACTCACTCAGTCTGGCACCTCTCAATCAAGACCAGCTGCATTCACTTTCCTTGATTTGATTCCACCTCTCAACCCACAGTATAAAAGCTTCTCTCCTCTCTTTCCTCTTTGCTGGAAAATTCCCTTTGCACACCTGTGATTGTCTACACCTGTTTAGTTGCCTCCACATGCCTGTTTTCCCCTCTGTCTCCGCTCCTCGTGTCATCTACTTGCATGCATGCCCCCTCCCTTCTGCTTGCTGTGTTACTTAATCTCTCATCCAAGGGTATCGGTTTGTTTCTAAAAGTACCGGGGACAACAACTATAAGTTTGTGTGTGATATAGAAAGTGCTGGGGACCACTATGTAATGATACGTTTGATGCTTCATTCAATGTAGTGTATTGACGGTGCAGGTGTTAAAAACCATATTCAATCAATTACAATTGGAAGCAACGCGTGTTTTGTCCTGTTCTATAAACCGTGGTGGAAAAAAGGTTGGCTGTGTTTATTTGAAGGAAAATGATGACCTGCACAGCGTTTTTTTCAGTATGTTGAAGCAAGAACATGGCTCTGATTGGTGGAATCAGGAGAATGATTCTGATTGGTGGAATCAGGGTTTTGTTACTCCCGCCAGTGTCGTCATCTCAGCACTGTTTGACTCGTACGCACTGAGCAGAATTGTGTCAACAGCCGTTAGAACTCTTTCATCGTCGGAAATTGTATTGTATTAAAAAAAACACTTCTGCTGATATTCACAGTTAACTAAACAAACATTGCCTGACCACAGAGGGACAATGAAATTAAAAGAGCTACTACTGAGCGCCAATCTCTATGGCTCCAGATGCTATGATATGATATGCATCCAAAAACCAAGCATCTAGAGAAGAAATGAAAAATCCAACAATTTAATCTGCCAAATAGCGACTGGATAGTTGAAATGGAATGTCACCGGACATTAACCCTGAGGTCATGGGTTCAAATCCAACCCAGGGCAAATACACTACAGCATCCAGTGTGGGTCCTTACGCAAGGCTACTGCCTACCTGGCGCCGCAAATGGCTGCCTCGGTGTGATTACACTAATCTGGTGCCGCAAATGGCTGCTTCAGTGTAATTACACCACCTGCAATTTCCCTACCGTGGGACTAATAAAGGATTAATTATATAAATCTCTTGAATATGTAAAGACTAGCGAAGATGGACTTTATTCATTATGGTTATAAACAGACACAGAGCACAAGAAAAAGCAATACTTACATTTCAGACTTAGTTATAGACAAAGCTTCCAGGTACACATTGGCAGTTTACAGCACTGTGTGTTGGCCCGTCAGCAGTGTAATGCTCCCCATCAACATGTCATCAATCAGATCATAAGACACAACAGCAGCCTTTCAACAAGTCATAATGTGCAAATACATTAAGACATGACTAGCAACAAAGCTTAGATACACCAGATGCCTTACCTTATGGCCTTCCACATTGATGTAGGATTTTTTTAATCATACCCGTTTATAGATATTTCAGAATCAGACTCAGAATAAGGCTTTATTGGCCAAGTATGCTCACACATACAAGGAATTTGTTTTTGGTTACACAGATGCTTGCAGTGCACGAAAAATACAGTAAAGGAACATTTGTAACATTTAGCATGTGTAATTTATATAAAAAAAGTGCAGTTTTGTGCAGTATAAAAACTATAGAAGTTATAAAAATATATAAATAAATATAATATATTCAATTGTTCATGAGAATAATGGAAGTTGGAAAAAAGCTTCTCTGTAGCCTGGTCGTACGGGTCTTCATGTGGCTGAAGCGTCGGCCTGATGGAAGGCACTGAAACAGGTGACGGCCAGGGTGAGACGGGTCGGTGATGATTTTCTCTGCACGCTTCCTGGGTCTGGAGGCATGCAAGTCCAGCAGTGCGAGCAGCTTTACACCGATGGTCCTCTCTGCAGATTTGATAATGCGCTGCAGTCTCTTGGTGTCGTGTTTTGTGATAGCACTGCCCCACACTGTGATGGATTTGGTGATGATGGACTCTATGATGGCTGTGTAGAACCGCACCATCAGCTCTTGGGCTAGGTTGAACTTCCTCAGCTGGTACAGAAAGTACATCCTCTGTTGAGCCCTCTTGATGATGGAGTTGATGTTGCTGTCCCACTTCAGGTCCTTGGAGATCGTTGTGCCCAGGAACTTGTAGGACTCCACAGCCATCACAGTCCTGTGTAGGATGTGGCAGGGTTGGGGGGCTCCTCCTGAAGTCCACGGTCATCTCCACTGTTTTTGCTGTGTTCAGCTCCAAATTGTTCTGACTGCTCCAGAGGACAACCTGATCAACCACCAGTCTGTAAGCAGACTCATCACTGTCATTGATGAGACCAATGACTGTTGTGTCATCTGCAAACTTCAGGATTTTAACAGAAGAGTCCATGGAGGTACAGTCATTTGTGTACAACGAGAAGAGCAGTGGGGAGAGTACACCATCCTGTGGAGCACCCGTGCTGATGGTTCGGGTCACTGAAGTACACTTTCCCATTTTCACCTGCTGTTTTCTGCCAGTAAGAAAGTCAGTTATCCACTGGCAGGTGGAGGCTGGTACGCTAAGTTCAGTCAGCCATCACCCGTGCTGATGGTTCGGGTCACTGAAGTACACTTTCCCATTCTCACCTGCTGTTTTCTGCCAGTAAGAAAGTCAGTTATCCACTGGCAGGTGGAGGCTGGTACGTTGAGTTCAGTCAGTTTGCTGTTTAATTGACCTGGAATAATTGTGTTGAAGGCTGAGCTGAAATCCAGAAAAAGAATTCGTGCTTAAATTCCTGGGTGTTCAAGGTGTTGGAGGATGAAGTGGAGACCCATGTTCACTGCATCGTCCACAGAGCAGTTGGCCTGATGGCAAATTGCAGGGGGTCTAGCAGGGGGTCCGTGATTTCCTAAATGTGGTTGAGAACCAGTCTTTCAAAGGACTTCATGACCACAGAGGTCAGTGCAGCAGGTCTGTATTCATTTAGTCCTGTGGTAGTTGTCTTTTTAGGAATGGGTATTATCGTGGAGCTTTTAAAACAGGATGGAACACCACTGAAGCCTTTCTTTAGCCTCATTAGTCAATTTTTTCACCGAGCTGGCACACTTGAGCTTCTGTCTGTTGGTCGGGAGAAGAAGAACTTAACAGTGGTCAGATAGTCCCAGTGGTGCACGGGGGACAAAGCGATATGCACCTTTAAATACAGTGTAACAGTGATCTAAAATGTTGCTCTCCCTGGTGGGGCAGGTAACATGCTGTCTGTATTTAGGTAGTTTGTTGTTAAGTTTTGCTCTGTTAAAGTCCCCTAAGATGATAACAGAGTCTGTGTGTTGCTTCTCCACGCTGAGGATCTGATCAGCGAGCATGCAAGTGCCTCAAGCGTGCATGCTTTAGGTGGAATGTGAACAGCAACAAGAACAACGGATGAAAACTCCCGCGGACAATAAAACGGTCTACAGTTCAAGAAAAGCGATTCCAGATTAGGGCTGCATGTTCTCATTAACACTGTCACATCTGTAGACCAGTCTTGGTTGATATAAAAACAAATTCCGCTACCTTTTTTCTTGCCGGAAAGCTCTGTGTTGCGGTCTGCTCGGTGGAGATGAAAGCCGTGGAGGTGGAGCGCGCTGTCCAAGACGGAATCGGTGAGCCAGGTCTCAATGAAACACAGTATAGCAGAGAGAGAAAAGTCCTTGTTGGTCCGGTTTAGCACAGAAAGTTCGTCCATTTTATTTCCTAAAGAGCGAAGGTTTGTCATATGGATGCTGGGTAGCGGTGTACCTAGTCCACGCTGCGGCGCCATCTTTTACAGTGTCACATAACGCTTTTTTACAGGTGGCAAAAACCACTTTTTTCCCTGTAACACTAACATGTGTAACACCTCCACTGAGGCACGTGAGATTCCCGAAAACGTTAGTTAAGTCAACGGTTACTCAAACAAAAAATATAATCACATCTCCCACCCCCTCCTTACTTGCTCCACGGCACACCCAGTTATATAGCTGCAGGCAGGCCCTTTCCCATGTGTGGCAGTGAGGATGTCATCCATCTGCCTATCACGTGATTTTCTGGACTTAACAGCACACTATTTAGGATAAATAAACACGAAACCGAAAATTTTAAGTATTGTGGAGTAACAGAAACAAATGAACATCTAATTTTAATATGTAAAAGATATGAGCAACAGAGAAAAATGTATGATAGAGGAATTTAGAAGAAACGAAGAAACATTTAATATGTTATACCTGTAACAGAAAGATACAGGAAGCAAAAATATTCAAATTTTAATTAGATTTTTCAAAAACACAAAGTTAATTAACAGAATATGATTGTGGACATTGAGAGTTTCATTTATTTTTTGTACATTATTTTTATTTATTTATCTAGTTTTGTTGTTTACTTTTCAGAGGTATGCAGGTGCTGTTATAGGGAAGGATCAGGAAACAAGATGAATGATAGAATAAAATAGGTAGATGAATAGTAGTACATATAAGATGATAAAACATTAAGCATTCTGACCCACACTCTATTTCAATAGGTGGCGGTAATGTACATTACAAATTGTTTGCCAACCACATTTAAAAAATATGCAGAAGAAGAAAAAGAAGATTTTCTGAACTAACTGCACTATTTTTAGTCACATCGTTGCATGTTGGACTGCGCAATCGGCAATCTTGGTTGACACGGCCACCTACTGATGAACAGTTTTTACTAATGAGGAACTGCAAAACACCTTCATCTTTAAAAGAGATGGGGACAAAGTGGTTCATTAGAAAAAGTGCTGGGGACATGTCCCCAGCGTCCCCGGTCAATCTGACGCCCCTGCTCTCATCCCCCTCTGTGTCCTCCATTTAGTTCCTTGTTCATATTCGTTGTTAGCTCCTCAGTTTGTTCTTCCGTTTCTGTTTAGTTAGTAGTTCTTCACTGTTCTTTACCTCCTCGGTTTGTTCCGTCACAATAAAATATTTATTCTTTATTCATTGCACGTGTATTCGGGTCCATTATTCATCTAATTCCAAGATGTCAATGCTCCTCCCCACAGAATAGGGGTAATCTAAGATAACCTTCATAATTTGGGAAAGGAGAGGATCGAGCGCCTTGCCTGCAGGTCTGACCTAAATCACCCTAAAATGAGATTTGGCCTGTCATCCATTAGTTGCCAATGATATGGTCTAACTTGAACAAAACCCTGGATAAAGACCGCAGTGCTTTTTAACCTTAATGTGTCTCTAAGCTGGTAGCCACCATATGTAGAAGGTGCCAGATTGTTGGGGTTGCTTACAGTTCTTTCAAGCCCCATCTTAACATCAGTAAATAAGAGTCACCAACCACATGGGCTCTTTGGCATTAACAGTTTGGGTAGCCTGCACAAAACTGCACTTTAAAAAAAATATATAAATTACACATGCTAAATGTTACAAATGTTTCTTTACTGTATTTTTCATGCACTGCAAGCATCTGTGTAACCAAAAACAAATTCCTTGTATGTGTGAGCATACTTGGCCAATAAAGCCTGATTCTGATTCTGATTCTGGTGGATCCCCTCTGTAGTGGTGGACCCCCTCTTTTAGGGCCAAGGGTTGGGTTTAGAGGTTTGATGTAAACTCTACTTTAGATAGGGTTAGGGTCATGAATGTTAAAGTTAGGCATAAATGCAGTTACTAAAATCAATGGAAGTCACTACAAAGTCCCTATATATGTGTAGAAATATGAATATGTTTGAAGTCACAAAGCACAAAATATATCATAATGGACTTAAAAACAAAGCTTTGTATTTAACACTGTAAAATGGGTCTTTCTAATCAAAACATCAATCCATCTATCATTACAATGTCTGTATTCAGTCATACATGCTATCACGCTAGAGGGCTGGTGCCTATCTCCTCCTATCATTTGGCAGGAGTTAGGATCCAGCCTGGACAGGTCACCTTTCTATCACAGAGCAGCACAAACACACTATAGAAATTACTAATAACATAGTGTGTTTATATTTAAGCTATGGGAGGAAATGTCTAAAGAGAAGCTGAAATGCTTTCGAGACAACTGAAAATCCCTATAGCCCCAAAAAGGGACATAGAAGAAGAAGAATTTTAGAAAGTTAAATTATTGCAAAAATGTCTTCAGGGTTAACTGTATAACGCTGGTACCTTACAAACTGTTATTAAGATTTTCACTTCAGTCCTTAAACAAACAGTGAACCATAGTAAAATATATTTTAGACTTGCTTTATCAGGTTGACCCCTCTGGTAATCTTTAACCTGCACATTTATTTTCTCTGCTCCCCAGCTGTGAAACCAACTTCCTGAAAACCTTAAATTTGCAGAACCTGGCTGCTTTTTTTATTCAGATTATAAACAATACCATTTTACTGCAGCGTTTCCATACAAATCTTCAAAGCATTTGTTTAAATTTTTTGGTGTACAAATTAACTTGCCTTCCCTTCCTTAATTTCCTCAATTTGTAAACATTCCAAGTGTGTGTAATTGAATCTCTCTATATACCGTATGCAGCTGTTCTGTGAAGGACTAGCTGGTTTTGTTTGTCAAAGAGTTTACAGCCACAAGGAATGGGTCAAACTAAAAGTTGTGAAGATGTTAGAACTTACGATACGGGTTGGAAAGCAATCTCTTTAGGTTTAAACATCTCACAGGACTCTTTTTGATAGTTTGTCCGTTACAGAAAATAAATCATGAAATAACTGTGTCGTTTTTATTCCACTTTACAATGTAGTTCGATGAGTTGGTTGTTCACATAACACTCTAGAACTATACTAAAGTCTCTGGTTGTAACATTACAAAAAGTTGTCAATCTAGCGAGAAGCAATATCCAATTTAAAGGTCTTTTTTACATTAGGGTTGTCTTTTCTGGTTATCATTAAAGTTCACAAAGTTTTATTTTATCTATGTGATTGCGAATGACTTGTGTGTATCATCTGCATGCAATCTCCTTAAGGTTTCTGTGTAATTGCATGCAAGAGCAAATGTTACTAACTCCCTGACCCATTTATATTCAAATTCATTTTTAATATTATTCTCTCAGTTAGACTTGGATGATAATATATATATCGATTGGAATGTTATCAGGTTATAAAGGGCGCCAGAGCTTTAACTCAGGGTGTGTGTTTGCTTTTTAAGTTTATGAAGATTAATTCTGTGACTATGGTGTTCTAATCTTTCTTTGATTTCATACAACAAACAGCTCACAAAGCTGTTTTTTGGATTTTGCCTTTTATACCTTGAATACTCTGGTCTGTACCCAGTGGTGGCCACTTGCACAAATAAGATGCATTCATTAAGAATAAAATCACCAAAGTTGAATGCTTTCTGACTTCTGTCTTGTAGCAGACTGGCCTCAGCTTTGTCCCCTCGCTCTGTGGTTGGCTGCTTTGCTGTGCTGTTTCTCTCTCTTGGTAAAGGGACAAGAGAGGTTACATTTCTTGGAGCAGACTGAGAGAACTATATTTAATGAGAAAGGATAAGCACATGAGAAAAGTTGAGCAATGCAAAGCTACAACAAGGAAAAATTTATGGCATTACACATCACCAAAAACAACACACATTTGGTTGAAATATTCTTTTATTCGCCCTCTAATCAAGTTTGAATGTAGCATTTGTGTTACTTACACAATACATAATCATGTTTATTTCCATACACACGCATACATAAAAAAAAAAAAAAATTTTGTCAGTTTTTTTTACAAAAGTGAAAAATATCTTAATCTGTAGTTTTCCATGAAATACAGAATATTCTCATATAGTGCTGCTTTTGGGGTCATGGCACTTTTTATTTTTGACCTAGTCAAGCATCTGTGATGATCCCTGGTATGTGATAAGTAGGCCAACAACATATTTCAGGCATGTTATAATGCATTAACCAACATTCTTCAAACTGTGCTGTAGCCTAAAATTGTTATCTTGGATCATCAAATTAACTATCTTGACCAGAGGTTAAAGAAAAAAAAGAAAAAAGATTTGTCCTGCAGTTTTTAGATGCATTCTTGTTGTAGCACACATTGTTTTATTCAGGTACATTGGAGAAAGGATGCAGCTTAAACTGGCAGGAAGGTAGCCGAAGGGTGGAGATGGAGATCTCTAGCCTAAAGTAAAAAAAAGAAAAGCTTTTTTGCTTTCATTGATCCATAAAACTTTTTTTTTTATATTACAGCTAGTGTAGTCAGGGCTAGTCTTTGATCCAATTAATTTTTGTTTTCTAAATATACTTTTTTTTCATTAATGTCTGGATCCTGAGATTTTTCGAGATGAATGAGCTCTTGCTGTCATCTTGGGTTGGACTTTACTTAGCCACATGTAGAATTTGGCATATATCCCCTATATAAAGTACTATTTTTTATCTACAATAAGTACGGGTCAATGAAGAGAATCTGTACAAGACAGCCAACTGACAACATCTGGAATGTTAGAGTAGGTATTATTGGTTCGGATAAGCAGAAATTATTTAAAATAGATCACAGAATGACGGGATCTTACTAGTTCTTGTGGTAGGAGATCCGACCAGTACGGTTAGTGAATCTGAATGAGGGTTCAGAAGGCAGAAAACTGATCATTGGAAAGCAGCGGGCAGGCAGATGATAGTTGAGGAAGTACTTGGTGGAGATCTGTGTTGTAATCCTTGAATTGAAAAAGTCCAGGATTGGAGAAAAGGCTTCAACCAGAGATTTAGGACTAGAAAAAAGACATCTCCTGACCTCATGTCCCTAACAATAGATCAGAAGATTGCGCTCTGTAGCGTTTGACAGCAGCGAGCCAGACGCGCCCACCTACTGTGCTTAAAAAACACACCACACACAGAGAGACTGACACAAACCAGCATGTACATCCGTGGCCTATGTTAGAGATCTATATTATGTTGTGTTAGAACCACCTCTGTAAAATACAGTATGTTATTTCACAGGTTAAATGGTGTCACTGATTTAACTTTACACTTTCATATAAATATGTTAAATACTTACTTTTCAAAAAGTGAATAATTTACCTAGAAATTAGAAGCGTGCATTTATTAATAATAGGTCTGTTGTTTGGGTGTTATTCTAATGTAACTGCAAATTAAACCTTTGCCAAGAAAATGTTAATTTGATGATTTTGTTTCTGAGACTATTTCTTCGAACACAACTATCACCCAGCAAATTCAGTTAATTTAAAAGTTTATATAAAAAAAATCTATAATGCATTGATCAATTCCTTTACGCTACAGTTCACTCCACTAACTCAGCTGAGGCACTCATGCCCTACTGGGTTGACTCCATTAATCCACGGTAAATAACTTGTATCTGATGATAGATTATTATATTCATCCAACATTATAAGATTCTTTAGGTTTTGAAAGTATGGGTGTGATGAGTAAAGTGTTGGTGCTTCATTGTAAAGCTGGAATAATGGGCTGGGTTGCTTGTTTGTTATACATTTTTTTTTTACCATGCAGGTTAATATTATTATTATTATTAGAAAAAGAAGTTTAAAAGGTTTGTAAAAACACTTTAGAAAGAGCTTTATTAAGTACAGTTAGACGGTACCTCAGTATATTTTAATTGACTGTAACAATGAGAGCTTAACTAGTGACTAACACAAACATGCAACAAATATTATATTGGAAGGTAAAAGTAGGAATATCTCTATTAATTCATAGGTTTTACCATATTTTGTGGATTATAAATCGCTCCGGAGTACAAGTCGCACCAGCCATAAAATGCATAATAAAGAATGAAAAGACATATATAAGTCGCACTGGAGTGTAAGTCGCATTTTGGGGGGAAATTTATTTGATAAAATCCAACACCAACAACAGACCTGTCATCTTGAAAGGCATTTTAAAATAAAAATAAAATAGACGCAACAACAGGCTGATTAATTGTACGGAATGCTAACGTTTTAGCATACCGTTTTAGAATGCGATAGGCTTTTTTTGTTTTCTTCATTTCAGTAAGAGTAACCTCCGCTTTTCGCCAGTCCCTTACAAGTTTCTCGCTAACTCCAAACTTTCTTTCTGCTGCTCGATTACCGTTTTCGGCTGCATATTTTACTACTTGCAGCTTGTAATCTGCAGAATATGATTTTCTTTTTGGTGCCATTTTGATAACCCCTTCTCAGTCGTTTTTCTGAATTGAAATTATCAACACAGGCCTAGAGCGCCTTGTTGCGGTTCAGTGTGAAAATAACATGTGATATGATATAATGATGCGTTAATAATTTCACACATAAATCGCTCCAGAGTATAACTCGCACCCCCGGCCAAACTATGAAAAAAACTGCGACTTATAGAACGGAAAATACGGTAGTTAAGTAAGCTTGTTTCAGTTGCATTTCTTTTCTTTTAGACAAGATTTACGTCAGTTTGGATTCCTCAAAAGTATTTTATGGCTTCTACTACTCTCTCTCTTAGTGTTAGCTTCCCCAAACCCTTTGTTTCTGGGTTAGAGGATCTGCCACTTTTGTCAAGTTCAGATAGGGCATCCTGATGACAGTCAAGGTGGTTTAAACTGGAAAAAGATACTGCCTCAACATCAGGACTGGAGGTAAGTTATGCTGAGCCTTCATTTAAAGTGCCAAATGTATTAGCTGTCTTTAAAGATGAGGGTTGTAAAACGTAACACAGCACCTTCCTCTTGTAACACTGGATTTTCTTCACCCCTCTTCTTTTTGGATTGTATTTCAAGGCTAAGCAATCTAGACATTTTGAACTAAAACTTGTTAGCTGTAGTTGCTTTCCCTCCTGTGGCTTTATTGCTATCTCAGAAAGGTGGGATGATTACAAAAGACTAGCCCGCTCTGGGATTGATGCTTCAGCTTCTAAGTCTGTTCCAGAATTTCCGATTAGATTGTTTTAAGGTGCTGGAAACTACAACATCTTCACAGGAATACTAAATGAAACAAAGCAGTGAATTGACAAATTAATAGATTCAGAATCAGTTGTCAAAAGTTGATTTTTAACTCGGCAAACTTTATGATAAAACATTACTTCCTTTAAATTATTTTTTTTCTTTAAATCCTATTGTATAGTGAACTGCTTGTTTAAACGCTACCAGCTTTTCCATTTAGTCCTGACTACATTGGTTCGAAATAATTTGGCCTCATTTTCAAACTTCAATACAACTTTTGTATTTAAGCATAATCTCATAATGTTAGTCGATTCATTTCTTATTTGCATGTTTTGATATTTTTGATAGTTTCATTCTTTCCTATTTTGCTAGGTAATTGTGTGTTGACATCTTATTGAGTTTGTTGATTAAAATATTGTGACTTGTTAGGTTGAATTCTCTTTGGTATTAAACTGCAGAGGTTGTCTGTGATTATTCCACACATATGTTTGTGTATGTTAATGTTTAACAGTGCTGAACAAATTTCCTTCAGCTATTGTTAAATAGCTGATAAATACATGAGCCTTAGCAGCCAAGTATACATAAACAATAACTGAACCTGAATTATTTTTTCAGTTTCATTCTTTCATATTTTTTCTGGGTAATTGTGTGGTTTTAAAAATAAATGTTTCAGCAATTATTTAGTTATTGATAACTAAAACACCAGTTTACATTTTTATGATTTAATCTTTAAGATTTTTCTCAGATTGGAACGCCTCAGCAAGCTATTTCCAGCAATAATATGCGGCTGAGGTCTGTTTCCCCCTTTGTTTTCTCCTTCTCATTAAAGTTCTTTTCAAACCTAATTTTCTATGAAGCATCATCTGTACCGCTCTTTTGCTCGCTTTCTCTTTCTTAATAACAGTGCCAGATCCAATACAAACAGTGGTGGCCCCGGAAGTTGCCTGACACTTAAAATTGTGTGATACATGATTTGTGCAGTGTGTCTCCCCAAGTTTAACGGGGTAAATGTTCTTTTGGAGACATGTTCGGACAATGGCAATACTGTTCAATTTTAAAGGGTGGGTTTGTCCGATTGGGAGCATTAAATGGCTTTGTTTGTGTAGCTACAGTGCTGATTGTGTTCCAGGTCTGTAGCTGCGTGCATTATTCCTATTTGGATGCAATGCCAGGCGACTTTATGTTTTTCAGGGGGGATTCCTTGGCTGCTATTCACAGCAGCTTCATGACAGCCATATAAAATAAATTAGGCTTGCTCTGTGTGGCAGTATGGGGAAAGAGGACATATTCCATATGTAGGTAAGCACCTCGGGTGCAGCTGTGCACTCTAAACAACGGCGAGTGATCACTGGAGCAAGTGCAGATGATGACCTTGAGTTTGACTCTGTCACAAATAGCTGAGCTGAGCCTCCGTAGTTCTGAGAAAAAATATGGAGACCTGTCAACATGAACAATGTTGTTGTCCTTTTGTCTTAAAATAAAAAAAAACATCAGTCACTAAAGAACACAGCCTCCACCAGAATGGACCTACGCAGAAAAAGGCCCCTGAGGTATGTCATGTTTGATATTTATTAAACAAACATCAAAGAATGAGGTGAAATTTAGTACATATGTTTGTATTGAGATCTTGTGAAACAAAGACCAATATTACACAGACATATGTATGCTGAGGTTAAATCTGTCTCAAAAGTACAATGTAGCTTCTGTTTCAGTTTAAGTAATTTTTATGCCGCAAACATTTTTGTGTATACTAGAATGTGAGTTGTAGTAGTCTAATGAATCACTTAAAACTGTGTGTTTTGCCTACAGTTTAATGCTGGTATAAGTCGCTCCCAGCAGCAAAGGTGGTTGAGGTGGAGAATTTTTATTTTTTTATTTTTTTTATTGAGTTACTTTGTAGCAGAGGTTTTTACTACTATACAATGATTTTAATTAATCAACCTCAATTTGTAAATCTTAGAAGTAAAACAATGAATCTGGCTTCCATTAACTATTTCTTTCAGTTGATTTCATTTTAATATCATAGGACCACAAACAGCCAGCTACCTTTACTTAGAAAAGGACTTGTGTTCTTCCAATTATTGAAGTGTTCATATAACTCATGGCCCTTTTTTATTATCGGAAGTAGACATTAAGAAAAACAAATAAATAAACATGCATATGTGCGCAAGTGACCATTACATACTTAAAGCATGTTGTTTATCAATAAACAATGGAAGCAGGAATGAAAGGATGTTTTTGTGTATTTATTCTGCATTTTAGCAGGACGAGCAAAATAAACTTTGGTCAAAAGATGACCTGTTTGATCGTAATAGCTTTGCAAAGGACTCTGGTTTAATAAAAACGCAGAGAGATTGCTTAGATCAATCAACAAAATGATCCAACCCTGTTTTACAATTGGCTGCCATCCAGATGCTTTCTATAAAACAAGAATAACAGATTTTCATAAAAGTACTGTCAAAAATAAATGATCATGGTTCTGGTAAAAATACATGCGCCAATGAGTCATCTTACACACAGCATGAACATAAAGGTTAAAGGACAAACTATTGTCCAGTTGAGTGCAGAGTTAGTTTTCATTTCCCATGGCTTGGTCCTCAAGCTGACAGGACTTTCTAATGGATTCTTCTAAAAGGCAATCAACAGATGGGTAAAGAAAATTTACTCAAAACGTAAAAGCTGTTTTAGGAAAGGATGCAATGAGTAGCTTATATACAAATGGGGACAAGGGGGACAATTGACCGAGTACCTGCTCTTACAATTTTTGGATTATTTGTGTAACGTTTTGTTACAAAATATAATTTGTGCCAAATGGGTAGACAGGTTAAAACAGATTACAAGCACTGTAAAACTGGCAAAGCATTAGCCTTTAGCATTGCTAGAGTAATCATGCACTTTGAAGATTCATGTTAGCATTAAAGCCAAAGTTTGCTTGAATTTCTGTTGCTAAAACCAAAAACGAGCAGCATGATCAGAAAATCTTTACTCTAGAACCAAACACGATTAGACTATCTGTTAAACAACATATAGACTCATCAATCATAAAATTTTCTATTTTAGGCTTGACCAGTCCTATAGTTGATGGATTCTCATCTCGTCTTATTACAACAATAATGTGAATCATCTTGTTTTATGAGCCGGATGTACCATTATACTTGTGATACTAGATCATTAGACAACAGGGCTTTTTATTCTTCCAGATAAATAATGATCAACTAAGCACTTGCTTAACTACTTCCGGGTACTGCTGCTGTTTGTAAGAGGTTGAAAATGTGTAGGGGCTTAATTTAAGAGTTTACTTCAACAGCATTTTACGCCAGTAATGGACTACATTTTACATTGTACCAGGTATTGTACCATTGCATCTGCTTACAGAGCTTGGGTAAATCTTACAGTAGTGATAAAATGGAAATAAAAAAGAATTACACAGTTTAAAAAAGACTGCTTCATTATCTGCAGGAGGTGACAGAAAGTAATAACCAGCCAGGGATATTTTTCGGAATGTTCAGTTGAGGATGTGAAATGGGGGTAAAATGTATCAGATGAAAAAAAGTCAATTTTACTATCATAATTTAGCTGTCACTGTTTTTTTATGTACAAAAAGAGCCAGAAATTGGACAGGAGATATACTAAGACTTTAAAAAAATATGCTCAAAAGCAAAAAAAGGGAAAAATGCAAATTTCTTTGTAATTGAGTTCCTGACTTCAGTGAGGCAGACCTCCGGAGCAATGTGACGCCAGGTAATTTATAAGGATTACAAAAGAGTAAGTATCTGCAGTGCAAACACACAATAGGTCAAACTGTTTCACAGCTCGTAGAGGACAAGTGGGGGGTTAAATACTATTAAAATGTTTGGATGCCTTTCTTGCCATCCAAGCCTTTGACATTGACTTATGATGACACCTTTCAACCTGTTTTGCTAAGACATATAAATGAAAAATGGCCCTGACTGTCAGCCAACATCTGTTATTCAGTTGCAGCAGGGTCTGCCACTGGCTCCAACACACACATCCACCCACACACAAATGCAAGTACACCACACACAAACATACACACAGATCATGTTGTCCTGGCACCAACCCATAAAGCCAGCCTCACACTGCACAATCATGCAATTAGGGCCAATCGGCGATCAAATGCCGTTATCTGAGCTAGCTCAAGTGCAATCACACACAAGTTCTCAATGTTGTTTGGTTTCTTCTGCTTGTGTCCGTGTTTGGTTAGGTTGGATAGGTTAGATTGAAAAACATGGAGGGAGGCTAATCTGTAATCTTTCCTTTGTGGAGGCTGTGCAAAAAAGAGTTCTAGAAGTGCAGATGGTGGGAAGGTACAACAGCCTGTACATTGTATTTTTGTTACTCTAAGATAACAACTATAAATGTTATCTATAAAGTGTGATATATCACTTAATAATATACTTATATTACGTATGCATAACATTATTACCACCTGTTTGCATTAGCAACCCTTTTTCTAATCCACAGTTAGTGCATTTTTTAGTGGGATTCACAACTGTGAGAGAACATTTTACCATTTTTTTAAAAGATGTTTTAATATAAATATATTTTAAACAACAGGCTGCATCTTCCCAAGTATACGGTTACATTTATTTAAATAAAATATGTGTTCTGAAAATACTTTTTTTGTCAGATTAAAAGTAAATAAGACATTTTGGAAAGAAACATTCTTTTCATTAATGCCTCGATTCTTGATTTACAAGTACTATTTTTGTCTAATTTAATATTGTAATTCAAATAGCAAATCCTTATACTTTTTTTTCCTGCTGACATATCACCTCATTCTTCACCTCATTCTTCTATACTCACTGCTTTATACTATTGTTAATATCTATCCTGAGTAGGTGGAAGTCAACATTAAGTCAAGGTTAAATGGAGGTGTTTTTGAGCTGCATTGTGTTTGGATGCATCATAATGTGCTGGTTCTTTAGTGATTATGTATAGCAGGAGAGCAGGCACAGTGTTTAGGGACTGTTATCTGCAGCCTCTTTTCATTTATGATGCTTTTATAATGGTCTCTCCTTCATGGATCACACCCTCACAGGCACTACACCTCACAATGATGCATTCTTTATTATATTTAACAACAGAGGTTAAGCACACAGAACACAACATTGTCCTTGAGGGTCTCAAGTAAGCTGTGATGTCTGTTCTGGCTCCATAGAGGAAAGAAAACAACACAAATCATACTGAGATTTTTCTGTGCCCTACTTGAAGCTGTATTTGACAGAATTAGGTCTAGGACAGAGAATGATGGGCTAATTATCTAAAACAGCAGATTATTCCCATTTGACTGGATTGAGGATAACAATCTATCAATTTTGCACTTCTTTGGTTTTGGTATTGCCAGTAGTGGTTGGCCATTAGAGGGTGCAAGGGCACCTCCCCACCACTCACCATATTACCTGTAATAAGACATAGAAAAAGTAATAAATTCAGTATTGTAAGATAAATATTTATAATGAATGTTATGTAAAATTGTATTGTTCGTTGTTCATTGATAGGCGCATCCTTAGGTGCAACTCTGCTGCACCTAGAGCCGAATGCAACTTGATTTCAATAGCACCACCCTACCAACAAGGGGCTGACATAATGACTGCCTGTTGTAAAATGTGCCTGATGGTCGAGCCACAGGTTTAAAAACCATCAGTCACAGAAGCGTAAATGGAGCATGAGAAATTTAGTAAGGTCACTTAAAACAATGCCTGTTTAGAGATAAAGATATTAGCAGAGGCTAGACCTGAAAAAAAAACAAGAAACATTGAACCTGATCAGCCAAATATCACTGTAAATCTGCATTCAAAGACAGAGATAGACAGTACATTTGTTTAAACTATAAACATTTTTGACCAACTTATTGCACCATTTGATACTTAAAAATACAATTAAATAAAATCAATAAATAATAAGAAATTCAGTTCAGCAACATTAACCCAGGAGCACAATATATAAAACACTTTAACTTACAAAACAAAAATTAAAGCAATTTGTGCTGATTTTTTCTTTTTTTTTTATCAAAATGAAGAAGTCAGGATTAAGGGGTACAATGAGCACATTTTAAAGTGTAAAGCTTTTCGTAGCAAGGTTTGAAGGATGATACTGCAACTCTCGGCTCATACTCTATGTTTAGCTAGGACCTGTACTTGGTCTTCAGTGCAGCAACAGCAGAGAAGCCAGTCTCCCTGCGCACACTCTGACAATGAGAGTGCCAACCACTGTAGTGAATGTGCAATTACACACTATTTGAGAACCACGGCTTTAAACTGAGAGTTGTGGGCCCTGAAAAAATGTTGGGGCATGAGAGAGGCGCCTGCAGGTGAATATGTCTTGAATGTGAATATTTAGCAATATTCTTTTATCCTTTTGGACTGAGTATCATTTGAAACAGTTTTATATACACAAAAGAACCTATGTACAAGGAAGTTGTAAAAACAACTAATACTAATTTATGTTTTGCTTATGTATTGTATTGTTATACTAGTGAAGATTTTTGGTTTGGTTACAGTATTTGGGATAGAATGCTGGCAGCTGTTGTGTTAAAAAAAATGGTAGAAAATAACTCTGTTTTTCTGCTAAACATGCATGTTTTTACTATTTGCTAATGGAAATCTAAGACTGCTTTATTAAGCAAAAAGTCAGATACAGCTACTGGGTTCAATGCACCACAAATTTTTGACTAATATTTGTACTACAAGCATTTGACACATTTAATTAGAGTATCGTTAGCCAATGGGTATTTATATTGGTTTTTAACTTTCATTTGAAAACAGTAAATTCAATTTGGCTTTTAAAACAAGATTTAAATGAGTAGGCTGGCTGAAATTATGTTCTAATTAATCCTTAATTAACTTATAAAGCTAAAGATTCACTTATTACTAATATTGCAGCAGAGCTTTAAAAATTAGCCAGAACATGACCCCTGCGTAGTCATGGAGAGGTCTCCTAGGGTGCTGTGTTCTCCACAGCGGGTGATGAAGTGTAACTGTTCCCTGACTTTTGGCGCATCAAGCTTCAACGGTGAGATTGTGCTGGCTGTATTCCAAACAATCTAATCAGTCAGCAAAAATGAATATTTCACAACATACCCTGCAAATACACAACTGTCATGGTCTGCCCACATGCACACTGTGATAAGACTGTGCTGGACTTCCACTGGGATATAAGGGTCCTTAACTATGGAGAGGCACACCTCAACCATGGATATGGTTTGGTTTAACAAAGCAAATTGTTTTTTTGAAGCTGTAGTTTGAAAGCAAGATGAAAAATTCTGAACCAGAAAGCTAATTTTGCTTTTATTTGATCTAAACTAATCTAGTGTAAACTCAAGTTCATGACACATATTCTGCAAAATGCAGATATTAGAGCTTGACGTTTTCAAAGAGGACATTCCCTTCTCCACAATTTGAGGCGAAGTCCACATGCGGAACTGATGATAAAGGCGGCCCCATTAGAGTCACAGTTAGATTCTAACACATATATCCAACAGGCATCCCAAACGCCCCGGGACCCCCCCCAAAATATTAGCAAGCAATAGTTATTTGGAAATCTGGTAACTAAGAATATTGGTATGATTTATATCCCTGCATATCTTCGTGTTTGAGAATACTGGAATTTTCTGCCTCGTTGATTCGTTAATGATGTGGTACAGACGCATATGAAACCAGTCAGATGAACTCTGCTACACAGAAATGGTATCATTTGCAGCCAAGAAGCAGTAGTATTATGTTTTGCATGTGTAAACTCTTGGTAGAAAGTCCATAGTGATTTTTGTTTTACTTTGGCATGATTAAAACATGAGTTTCTTTTCTGTCAAAACACAGCTGTGATTTGTTTGTTTTTTTCCTCTCCGTATCATTAACAAGAGGATACAAAGATAGGCCTGTTTAATCCCAGAATCGTGCTTTTCTTTTAGCATGAGAAAAATTCTATCATTAGGGAGAAAATAAAATAGGTTTTCTGTGAAAAGGCTCATACCACACGTTACCAAATAGATCTTGTGATTTCAAAACAGACCAACCTTGATGGCGAGGTGGGAAAACCTGCTGTCGGAAAGTGGGGGGCGAAAATCATAAAACGATGGATAATGGTGCATTCAGGGCTTAGAGCGAGGCAAACTTTGTAGACTGAAATGTGTTCCCCAGTTGGAAAATCATGTTCATGTGTTTGTGACTGGAAGTGCTGTTACCTAATGAAATGTTTTTTATATCTAAAAAAAAACAATAAAAATAAATTGACACTACACATATTTCTGTATCTCTGGTATTAAATTTATTATGTTCTACTATAAAGTTTTATCAGTAAATAAAATATATTTACTCACTGTAAATTAAGTTACAGCACCATATTAATCTAAAGGGTTGAAATATCCCAGAATGAATAATCTGCATGATTTATTCTTTCTTACCAATGGATGCTTACAATTTAAAAATGTTTGGAGGGAACTAAATGTTGTTCTATAAGGGTGTGCCAGTTTATTAATAACCACATTTCGATGGTATTTCCACATTAGAAACAAAAAACTAAAACATACAATTACCTTACTGTTTAGATAGATACTGCTTTGCTTTTACTGAATAAGGCAAATATCGCAAGCTGATTTTAGCTTTTTAGTCAGTCACCCTCAGGTTAAGCTTGCAGTTCAGTGTTAGCAGCTTCAAAACTGTAGATCGATGTCTGTGTTACAAACACTCAATTGTGTTGACCCTTATTTGATTATTGTACCAAGTTTGTCTTTTCTACAACTGATAGCCTCAGCCTGTTGACCTGCAGTGCACAGCAGATAAAGACGGAAAGGCAGTACAGCATTAGTCCTAAGCTGAAACATGAGTCATTACTTGCGTTTCATGTGAAGGGCTTCAATAAAGTGGGAATAATGTTACTGAATGTTTATATTGTACCGGAACACTACATTTTGTGTCTCTTTCCTGTGAATCTAATATGAGCTTTCTTCTCATCTCCTCAACTGACTGACTGTCTTCATACCTCTAGTCTAATAATTATCTCAGGAAAACAGCAGATTGTGTCAAATCTTAATTTATGTTCTATCCCCCACATGCCTCAACCAGCTGGACTCCATTCTTGGGTTAGTTTTATTCAACATCTAGCTATTAGTCTGTAGTAAAAGATAATCTGTTATGCTGTTAATAAACAAAAGCAGATCATCAAACGCAAATCCAGGATTTAAATTTGAATTTTATTAACTATTTTATGTGATGATTTTTATTTTTACCATAGTTTTTAACATTTAATATTTTCTGACTGTGTTTTCTGTTATTTTGTTGAAAAAAAGTAGTAATGGTATGGGTTCTGCCTATAAGCAGTTTCTAGAGTGTTGGCTTCCTCCTTTGTGTTCTTGATTACGAAAGCAGCTCTGAAGTGCGAGGGTCGGATCACAGCTGCAGTTCATCCATCACCTGCTCCATAAATACTTGGCTTCTGCATCCACACATCAGAAGATCTTAAAACTGCTCACAGACCCAAGTCGTAGCGTTTCTGTGATTTTGTTTTTGCTTTTACTTTACCTGATTTGTTTTCTCAGGAGGATCGGCTCATCTTTTGGCCTGATTGCAAATGTAAAAATCCATTTCCGTTAAGTCATATTTAACTTACAGAGCAACTTAACTGAACTTAACTTCAGCAACAGATGAAACTGACCATGGCAGTAAGTAGAGGAAACACTGTACCATTCAGGAAATGATTTTGGGGCGCTGATTAGTAATAACACGATGATGCTAAATTAAATCACACTCTTATCTGCTAAGAAACAGTAGAAAGAAATCGGATGTGACAACCAATCAGCAATTGCTGTATCATTGCACTGGGGCTTCTATAAAAGGGCCTTGTCATTTTCATTGTGGAAACCAGATAGGATTCATTTTAGTAACGTCAAAACTGGAAAAAACATCTTTTTGTTTTGTATGTTTCCAATATAGCACTTCTCATTTATACATCATGTTTCCTGGTGGCTCGTAGAACAGGATATCGATCTTTAAGTAATCTGTCTACACTACTGTGGCTTAGATTATCGTGCTTTAACCCTGTAGCTATGCTGCTACTGGTTTAGGATGCTCAGTGTTGTGACTTGATTTTCACCTAACCTGATCTTCGGCTTATGTTTAACACCATCCTGAAGCAGGCAGACTGAGCTTTTGCTGCCATTAACATCATCTTCATCCTTAAATACCTTAAATTCCGTGGAACAGGTAAGTTACCCTATTATATCTAATGCATAACTCATTTTGTTTGACAGTAAGTTAATCACCTATATTTAAACTATTGCTTTGCTATATCTCATACATTAAAAACTGATTAAGCTTGAATATTAATAGTGTTTCTAAAGTATCATTTTCTGCATAACCTTTGTGTTAGCTTAACTAACAGTCATTGAAACATTTTTGCTAATAGTTTATCTGATAACTGAAACTGAATGAAAAACACACTGTCATTAACTTTAAGAGAAGTACTTAGATGCTCCCTGAATCTTAGAAAGTTTAATTTGAACCTCTGCTTGTTGAAAAAAGCAGTAATTTAATAAAGTTATGATGAATTGGATTAGTTTATCAGGACATCAAGCCCCTATCCAATCCAACATTAGCCAGATCAATCCTTCCACCTTTTCTTTCACTGATTGAGTTTCCACAAATGTCAAGGCATTTGCAAGATTAGATTCTGATGATTGGAAATGGTTGTTGATCAGTGAGTGACAAAGAAATGGCGCATCCCTACTCACTGATGCGCCCTAACCTTCAGATTTACATCTTCTTGAACGTATTAATCAGAAAGGCGATGAGCAATCACATGATCTGATTCAAGTCAGTTTTTCAACAGGAGTCCATTTAAAATGATTGTTTAACTATATTTGTGAAAAAGACCTAACCAGGATTTTAAAAAGCACCTGCACATTGAAAACAAGTGCCTAGATAAAAATAGGTTGCAGAGTTGTTAAACATGACAAAATTTTTCCATAGGGCATTTACCCGGTACTTTCTAAATCCTTGTCTGCATGAATCCAAGTCTGAATACTGTGCTGACAAGAATTATTTAACAGTCCTTCATTTTCAGTGCCTTGGGCTTTCTGCATTAACTCTATGTCAGGGGAGTGAGATCTAAATTCATTGTATAAAGGCAGATAAATCCATTTTTTTTTGTTAGACCCAAGTAGAAATAGACCAAAAGATTTATTTATTTAATCTCCCACAAAGAATAACAGACACATCTGAACTCATTTTTAGGGTTGGGGTATCCTTTTCATTTCATTAAATGTTATACAAACTGAACCTCTAGTGTATGGTATAACTCTTAAAGCATTTCAATGGTTTCTGTTAAACATATTACTCCCCTAATTGGATATCTAACAAAAAAATAAATAAGATTCAGTGGATTAAGTGAGACAATTAACTACTTATAATCTCAAATAATTATCAACAATGGAATTTCTTATGTAACTAACATGTCATCTTAATGAGTTTGATAGCAGCGGTGTGGTTCTAAGTGGATGATAAAATTGTGACTGGTGACTTTTCAAATCCTATTCAGATTGGTAGGTATCTTACATTCCTTTTTTTGTGCTTTACAAGTCTTGCCTTTATGGAGGAGATGCAAGAAATACTTGATTGTTGAAGGAATGCTATAGAAAGAGATCTAATAAGTGTAAGAATGTGCTCAACTCAGATAAGACCAAAACGGAACCTTTGGGCTTAAAGACACAATGCTATGTGCACAGGAAGGCTCTGGAAAAAATACTACTACTGTGAAACATGGAGGTGGCAGACAGAGTTTGAAAAGAAAGGAGGGAGCAAAATAAACAGGACCTTAACAAAATGTTACCCTTGGTTTTTTACTGAAAACTACTACTGTGCCTTATAGATTGAGGAAGTAATTAAATCCGCCAGAGCAGTCTTTATTTTGCTGATATTAAAAATCCTGTGAATAACAAATTTCATGGATTTTTTTTTTGTTTCTAAAAATCCCTTGCATTTCTTGCTATAATATAATAAACACCAATTGTTAAACCCTCCTCATGATGGAAAATTCCAATCAAGAGTTTTAGAAAAGGTAAAAATGTCAAATTAATTAGAATAAAAAATAAATTAACTTAAGTTTAGTAATCAGTGATTACAATTTCACCCTAACTTAAAGTACACTGATGTCGTATCAGTCTATTTTTTAGAAATCTAAATAAGCATAACAACTAGTTAGATTGGGCCCTTTATTTAATCTGAATCTAAAAAATTGTTTTCATCTGTTTTTTTTTTGTCTGGCAAACAACCTCTGCTGCTATGCAGGTACAGATTTAGTAATGTTTTCTTGGAAATAGGGATTATTTTGTAGGATGGAGCCATATGGCCAAAATGTGTATGTATATGTGCTGAAAAAATGACAGTTAACTCCAGAAATGTCAACCAGAACTTCCAAGATTTACTAAAAATAACACGTCGTAGGCCTATATAGAAAACATGTTTGCCCTTCTGTTTATTTGGGCACCTGAATACGCCTGTATCTGCCTTATTTTAGTACTACCACTAAGCTGGCCAGGTTTTCCTTTATTTTAGCCCATGTTTCTCAAGAAAGCAGATTAGTTTGCATGCTCCTATTCAGAGGCAAATGCAAAAATTAATATGAAGGGATCTAGAGGATATGTCATTAAATGTACAATCAATATCGTATGATGTAAAAATGCTTTTTAATCTTCCCACAGTGAAGAAATTTAAGAACAAGACTAGCAAAATGTTTGATTTACTGTGAATTGTTCTGATTTAGATGGAACTCAGTACACAGTAATATCGCTATGTGGAGCAATGAGACTGAATATGTTTGCTGATGCCACACTGTGTGAGCTTTGCATGTCTTACTTTTTCTTTCTCCTTCTTCATATTGGTAATTCTCTCCCTTCTCTTCTTCACTGCTGTGTGGTTCTACAATGCTCTTATCCATGTTCTCCTTGGTTATGTTTTTCCATCACATTTCTGTTGCTCTTTCACATGATCCTCTCCTTTAACTTTTTTTTGGTTAGACTGTTTTGTTCTCCCCTTAGGCTTTGATGAGAAAATAAACAAAAGATCCCACCTTTCCTTTTCCCTTCTGTAAGACTAAAAACAAAATGATGATGTTTTTTAGGCAAACATTTAATCAGTTTTCAATAAATAGTTCAAAATGGTAATTAGTCAGTGTTAATTGGTTAGTCAGTGATTTAAATCCACCCCTGCTTTCTGCACCTTCTAATCTGAATTCATTAAGATTCCAATATTATCACATAAACTCCCACAACCAGACAGACTTTTTTGACAGCGGATGTGTTTGATCCACATGTCCAACACTTTTGACACCAGATGGACCTAATCATGGCTTTACTCTAAAATGTTTTTTTATATCAAGATTGCCTATTAGGAGATGAAATTACATACTGTGTAGTAATAGACTTGCAATTGATGCCCTTTTTAGTTGGAAATGGTTTCCGAGTGGAGCCATTGGATGAGAGAAATGATTGGATTCTGTCACGTTTCCATCTTTCCGGTATTCATTTAATTCATGGTATTATAGGTCTAACCTTGTTTAAAATGTGCATGCTCTGCATTCATACATTAAATGCCTTTTACAGTATGGTGCAGCAGAGGTGTGACATCTTATTTGTCCTTTTTAGGTAATGTGTTGTGATGTAATTTAACACACCCTAAGGATTACATGATTAAATTTTTTTTCTTTTACATATTGCTTATTTATGGTTACTATCCATTTCGGAACAATTTTTTTTGTGTCTAAGTCTACTATTGCTGCAATATGATGTTTTGGTTTTTGACACTAGAAATTTTTCAACCATAGTCCCTGTGAACAAAGCAAAATAAAGGCTTTTCATTTTGACCTGACAATTTCCTTTTGATGACAATGTCTTTGTTGGAGCTCTGTAATATTCCTGGTATGTCACTGGCCAATGATTAGGTCAGCAGCAACACTTACTGACACACAGCCCCATGCCAGTCAGATCTGAGGTTGACAGCCCGCAGCAAGTCGAGTTAATTAAATCCTGATTCATTTTCTGACAAAACACTTCAAGCGGAAAAGATTTTCAAAAACAACACCATATTCTTCCATCATATGTGCAGAGCATAAAAAAGAAGGATGGGTATAATAGGGGATAGTGAGGGGGTCATTAGACTGATATAAGTGTCAGTCCATTGCTAGGTTATGGTGAGCACCAGTGCTTTCTAATTCCTACTTCCAGTGGCAAAATCCCCTATTCTCACACACACACAAAAAATTTAAAATTAAAAATAACATAGCTAACAATCACATTTAGTTTTCAGGCATTTTTCTTGGAGAGGGTTAATCTTTGTTGATGTCCTTTTAAGTAGTGACCTTATTCTTTTTTTATATATATTTCTTCTCTTCAAAGCATATAGAGTACAATACATCTCATTATCACTGCTATGAGGCAGTAAAAAAAAACATTTCATTTAGGAGAATGCTGTGATTAATGGAACCAACACTGGTAGACAGGCACATGTGTGGTCAAGAACATTTATTCAGCTAGAATAAAGCCATGCATGTGCCTTAAACAGATTTTCCCCCATTGTTTAATTTATGATAATGTAAGTGTAAAAAAAAAAGAAATACATTAGATGTATTTATTTGGTTTTAAGAGTTCTAACTCTTGGCAGGGTTCAGTTCATGGTGTATTTTTCCACAAGGGCAATTAAATGTTGTATTAACTCATGCCATATAAGTATCATTAAAGGAAACATTGTGGAAGGTAATGTTGTGTACAGAAAATATTTCTAGTAGGATTCAGTCTTGCAACAATTTAGATGCGGTCTCTGACTTAAGTGTTGCTGTATGACTGTCTTATTGTTGTCATGGTATGCACCAATCAACAGCTCAATTTCTGGGCAGTAGAGATGATATTCCAAAGCAACATGTTGTTGGCAAGCATTGCTAATCCACCTCATTCTCTCTTGCCACTCCCCTTTAAATCTCTGTTTGGCCGTATAATTTGAAAGTCTGGTAGATTGAGGGGAGTTGGGGATGTAATTTTACCATTTACTGTATGAGTGGCCTACCAAGACTCCCGACTTTAAACTAATAGAAATTCCGTGCAAGAAGTTAAAGACTAGGGTTATATTAAGAAACTCTTTCAATTTCAAAGTCTTATCAGCAAAAATATCTTGTGAAAATACGAGTGGAAATATGCAAAAGGCTGATCAACAAAGCTTATCGCCTTTTTTTAAAACTATTTCTTAGATTTTTTTGCCATTTAACGTTCCACTTATTGCTGGAGGGTGTTTCTTTGACATCGACCCAAAAAATGGAGGACAACATAATTAGACACGGCAGATTTAGGCCAGAGAGGGAATGCATCCTTTGCAAATGAGCAACACAAAATGCGTTTAAAAAATTAACCTTCTTCCCCTGACAAAGTTAAGAGGGGCGATGTAGAAAAGGGAGAACAAGAGGGAGTGTAACTAAGAGCCTGGGAATCAAATTCTTTAATCGGACAAAGCAACACAACTCATTCTGAAGTATCAACCTCTGATAAATACATATGACCGGAGTAGAATGATGAATCCCTCCCTCCCAGACTGCAATAAAGATGCCCAGCGAACGTGAAATAGAAACAGATGGCAGCCTGAGAACTGACGACGCAGACTGTACTGTCATGACGGACTGGGAGAAAAATAAATTAGATCTTAGAAAGAGTGAAATAGGTTTTTACACAAAGTGGGATATGAAGTATTTTTACTCCATTAGCAGTTAACTGTATACCAACTATGGTTACATTTATTTATGAACCCATTATCGTCCAGCTTATTTTTATTTATGTTCTGACAGCATATTTTCAGAAACAGAGCTTATGATAAACCTAAATAGCGTTAAAGGCAGTCTGGCACAAAGAAGAGATAGTTATACCTCTCTTACCACATATTTGCTCTCGCATTATTCATTCCTCCTAAATGTGCTACAATTGTGCAATTAAGTAGTGCTTGTTAAAAACCAAAAGATGATTACATAGGATAAATTAAATCTTAAAAATGTGTGTCTCATTCTGCAAAACTAATTCCAAGATTCGTCAACTTTTTGTGTTTCAAGAAAGGACAGCCTACAAAATACATTGAATCATTTTACAAATAAGAATTTATGGTAAAATGGTAAAACAGACTGTTATTTGAAGAGCATGCGTTAAATTAAGCCCAACACCAATCAAATCTCTGTTAAACTCATTGACAAATGTGCTTTTCGCATTACAGACACTATACGCTTTGCATTAAAGACTAATTTAAAATAATATTTTTAATCACACCTATGTTTTTTTTAAACTAAAGCACTTAAACTATTGTTTATGCATAGGCTATCACAGAGACACACAGGGCATAAATCATGCACAAATACATCAGTCTGCACTAAAAAATCTTTAAATTGAAATTTTTTTTTATCATTTGTAGCTAGGTTCTACATAAAAACATCATTTTTTCAGATGGCTTCCAAAGTGCATGTTTTTTCGTTGCATATTTGTGTAGACATTAAAAAAACTGCAATTTCTGAGTAGTATCCCAACATCTTACTCTCTTCATCTGTAACGTCTAATTAAACGATTGATTACATGTTTGCTGTCTTTTAGCTTATTAGTTTTATAGTCCAACAAGAAAAAAATAAGAAGCTCAAACTCATTAACGCATCACCAAACAGAGTGCTGACTTTTTGTTATTTGCCATGTTTGGGGATCTTTTATGCAAATGACCCATAGTTTTGAGCACCATTACTGTTAAAGTAAAAGTAACATTCTTTGTGTTAGTATCTGGATGAAAATATTTCTGGAAATGGTCCATCTTCAGCTGGGTGTTTTTGGAAAAAATGAACGAACAAAAATTCTCCGGGACGGGCCTAAGGATCACGTTAACTACTCAGCTGTTTTAACATGCATGTGGTTTTGGACTAGGATAGGAAACATGAGTATTCTAAGATAACACAGACATTTAACTTTCTAAATTCACCTCAGAAAAACCCACCACCCAAAATACGAAACAAGATGAAGGTTCAGATCTTCATCTTGTTTCGTATTTTCTTCCAATGACTTTGATTCGCCATTTTCTCCAGTGTCTTAAGATTGCAATTGTTCAATCTGCCTGGACGCCATATATTTGTTCTACTTGAACAGAAACAGATTCCCTGCCCATTATCGTGAAGGTTAATCCTACTCATTAACTGAACAGCTAAATTAAAACAGCTTTTTTTTGAGTCCTATTACTATAGTTAATTGCATTGATACCTTTTGAACCATAATAACTGTGTTTGTAAAATCAGGGTTCTGTTTTAAAGCCCAAACCAGGGCCCCCAGTGCCAAACCTGTTAAACCCCCCCCCAAAAAAATTTTTTTAAAATAAATTTTACCTTTGAGACAATATGATGTAAGCTAAACAATCTAAGGCAAATCAGACCGTATTTGACTCTAGCCATGTCAGTCTTTATCAGAATCAGAAAGTTTTTATTGCCGAGTACGTTTTTGAACATACAAGGAATTTGTTTTGGCGTCGTCAGTGCGATACAGTACTCAAATTAAAACAGAATAAATGTAACTACAATATAAATATGTGCACAGTTTTAAAGTGAGTCAGAGTAAATCTTACAAGTGTCCTGGGGTGTGGAGGAAGGCGAGAGTGTCAGTCTCGGTACCCGGCTTTGTTCACAAGGCTGGTGGCAAATGGGAAAAAACTGTTCTTGTGGCGTGAGGTTTTGGTCCGGATGGACCGCAGCCTCCTGCCAGAGGGGAGAGTCTCAAAGTGAGAGTCTCTGTGACCAGGGTGGTAGGGATCAGCCAGGATCTTCCCTGCCTGCTTCAGAGTCCTGGAGGTGTACAGGTCCTGGAGCGACGGTAGAATGCAGCCAATCACCTTCTCAGCAGACCTAATGACATGCTGCAGCCTGCCCTTGTCCTTGGCTGTAGCAGCAGCGTACCAGATGGTGAAGGAGGAAGTGAGGATGGACTCAATGATGGCTGTGTAGAAGTGCACCATCATAGTCTTTAGCAGGTTGACTTTATTCAGCTGCCACAGGAAGAACATCCGCTGCTGGGCTTTCTCGATGAGGGAGCTGATGTTTGGGTCCCACTTGAGTTCCTGGGAGATGAAGTTTCCCAGGAAGCGAAAAGATTCCACAACATCAATTGTTGAGTCACATAGGGTGATGGTGGCAGGTAGGGCTGGGTTCTGTCTGAAGTCCACAACCATCTCCACTGTCTTTAAAGCGTTGAGCTCATGGTTGTTCTGGCTGCAGCAGTCCACCAGATGGTCCACCTCCCACATGTAGGCGGACTCGTCACCATCAGAGATGATTTTTATGTTTGTTAAATAAGGAAGAGCGGGAAATATGACTTCAAAGGTGAAAAAACTAAAGCTCATCATTAACAATACATCTTACATTTACAAATAAATGTTGACGATCTTCAAGACAGACGATTAAGCAGACAAAAGTGGAGGTTAAAACTGTGTATCCCATTTGATTCGATTCGGCGTAAAACTAAAACATTGTTTCGGAAAATAAAGAGGGTCTTTGTCAGCCAGGCTGATTTACGGTTTTCCAGGTTTTCCTACACTACAATTGAAGACTGCTTTTACACCAAACAAGATCCAGTGTTAATGAGCTTTGCTGGCTTGTTCCTTACTGTTGCCAGGATGACTGAGATGCTCTCCCACATCACCTCAGACATTCTAATGCAGATGTTTTGATGTGCCTGAAAGACCAGCAGTGCATATCAGAGGAACAAAGTTTGCTTCCAGGCCTATGAGATGTAAAATTCAGGAGATGGCAGCAGTTCGGTGGCTTAGCTCAATCTTCAGCCCCCCCGTTGAGTCTTGCATTTTTATTAAGCCCCAGAGAAAAGGAATAGAAAACCGAGGCATGCATATTCACAGCAAGAGATGCCTCTTGGTGTCGTCGGCTGTAACTAATTGTTACCGAGCCAATCGGATCATTTCTGCTGAGATTCTATTTGCCTTCATGTAAGTTTTAAAGCAAAGCTGGTTTGTTAAAAGAGCAAGTTCTGCTTGTCCGGAAACACTTTTTTTCAGGTTTGACTCAGTTTGCTCCATATTGTTGTGGATTGCGGAAAAGAAAAGGAGATAAACAGCAAAGCAGTAGAGGGTGTTGAGCACAAAGGAATGCACGAATGTAGGTGGGGTTGTGTGTGGTAGCTCATGTGGAGAATGCTGCTGATCTGAAGAGAGCTGAAAAGCATACTAAACACCTGCCATCTATAACAGATCTCCTTTGATCCTGAAAAGGTACAGCAGCCTTTCAGTTTTGGTAGAAGATGTCACATTAGGTGGTCGGAAGACTTTTTCACCAATAGGTTTATTTCATTTTAAAAAGACATGAAAGATTGACCCCGGGTTGTGCCTTCAAACAGCCCTCTGACGGTATCTATAGCTTATGGATGAGTAAAGGGCAATATGGCAGAAAAGAAATATAGCAAAATCTCTTCCTATGTTAACATACTTTATCTGTGTTTTGTGATCTGTAGGCTGATCTCTAAAAGCAACCTCTGTGTGCAACTGCAGACTCTTTGTAAAAGAAGGCTTTTAGCTTGAAAGAGGTTTGCTTTTAGTCAACTGATATTTATAATCAATATGGTTAAAGTCGTTATTTGATTCTGTTGACTTAGAAATTAAATACCATCACTCACCCACTAGCATTTTGTTAATAAAATAACCATAATAAAATGCTAATCTAATTATTCTTCTTTAGGAACTTGTTGCAAGGACCAGATGGCACCTGACTTCGTTTTTAGATCTGCCTTAAATATTAATGGACAGTATAAAGATAGAATATTAAATAGAGCAAGTATAACAAAGAGGAACTACTTTTCTGGGTTCCAATGTCCTAAAGAGCAGCAAATAAGACTGACAGCCTTGAGAATCTCATTTTATTGGAATTGTTATCCAAAGACCACCCTGCCCTAAAAAAAAATAAAACAATAAAAGTTATGTGGTTTATGACATACAACGGGCATACAAGGAGAGCCAATTTTAACATGTTAACACGCTGATGCTGAGAGAGAGCTTAGATGATGAAAAAAAGAAAAGTGCCTGCAACCATGCCAACCACCTCAGTTAGTGTTCAGACGCACAATTTTATTTTTGATGCTGTTTTTATGTATAGGTGGGTGTGGATCAAAATAGGGTGAGGAGTATCCAGGGAGTTGGAATCACACCGTCTCATACTGAAGTTACCTCGCGGCCTCGAACCATGACCAACCTCTACATCACTAAATAGAGATTTAAGTGTTCACCTAATACACCCTATAATTCTTTCAGGTGTGTAATTATAGAAAATAAAATTCTAAATACTTTACATTTTGCAACTCCCACTTTAGCACAATGTTGAAAGGTCTCTTCTTGTGTACTTCACCCACCATGTGAGGTGTCACAATTTTTTAGATCCACATGATCCTCTCTACATACGCTAGAAACAGATCATTTCATTACCGTTCAAAAGCACCTCAAAATCCTTTGTCATGCTACTTATTATAATTAGGTAAAAACAAATGAAATGCCATTTTATTTTAGTTGAAGAAGACATTGAAATGTTGTCTTTGTTTTTTGTTTTCTGTCTTTTGGCTGTTCTATACGGCCTGTAAATCTTTGTTTATTTGGGCACATCTGAGGTAAAAAAAAATTGATCCTCCGCGAGGTGGGATGAAATAAAAAAAAACACCAACATCACATTATAAAAAAAAATATTTGTTGGTATTTATGATAGGTCTTTAATGCACAAATAAGGTCAAATAGGCACAAAGTTATATAGAAACATTCAAAGACAACCAATTCAATTATTTGTAAAGAAATGTTCGAAAATGAACTTTGATATTTGTTGTGTATTTTAGAAAAATGCAACAATTTAATTGCACACAAAAAAATCAAAATGACCAACATTTACTGATTAAACAAATATATAAACAACAATGTATTTTGTTTCTTAAAAAAAGTTTTTTCTCATAGCTCCCTGTGCGATCTGACTTCAATGAGATGCTTCTTGTAACTATCCACAGTTCTCAAACATGATTCTGTCAGCAGGAGTCTTTTACTAGTCACTTCCCCCGGTGTCCAGTGGGGGTCACCAGTCTTCTGATACTGGAGCTTCCTCCACAGGTGCGCCCGGTTACCTCTGACGAGCTGGGGCAGAATAAGAGGAGTGGTGAACCAGCTATTTGACGCCTGAGTATTAACCACTACTTGTAAAACGATTCTCAGTGCCCCCAGTGTTATAGCTTTTATGCTATCCAGTGTTTCTAGAGTTTTTGCTCCTGTAGTCTCTTGTTGTTTTCCTGTAGTCTCTAGTGTTTTTTGCTAGTAACCATTGTGTCTCCGCCCCAGGTCACCTCTTGTCATCTTTTGAAACCTACCAACTAATTCCTCTCTGGCTTCCCTCATCACCTGGTTCTAACTCCTCTTGGCTAAGCTCGATCTGTCCGCTCCAGTAACCATCAGCCGCTGCTCTGACCTCCTCTGGATCTATCTTCATCATACCCACTGAAAAAGACTCCCCGCTGACTCCTCCCTGGCGACTCCATCTACTCCACAAACTAAGATCGTTCCCATCAGTTTCATTCACTTACACTCGACTGTTCTCACCTCTTCTGTCCTCACCCTCAGAGGCTCCCGGTCTCCCACGTCTCCGACGTCCTCAGTTCCCTGCCGTTTCCTGTTGCCCCGCTGTTTCCAGAGTCTCGCCGACGTCCTCGGTTTTCGTGCCGTTTCCTGTTGCCGATCATCCTTAATTCCCTTACTCAAATATACAAAAATAAATCATTGTAATATCTCCTGAGAGTTCTTTGTTTATGTTGGTCCGAAGACTAAACAGCAGCATGACAGATTCTGAGGAAAATATGCTATCACTTTGAGGTGTGAGCTGTTAATGGGTTTATTGGAAAAAAAATGCAACTTGTAAGTCACACAATCACAGGGCTCTTTAAATCCAGGCCTCAAAGTATAGTGTCCTGCCATTTTAGGTGTGACTGTTTCATCACACCTGATTCTAAGAATCAGGTTATTAGCAGGCTTCAGGAGAACTTGCCTGCATACAGAGGAAGGCATTAAGCCATTTTATTTAGATTCGTTGGATCAGGGACACCTCTATCAATTGCAGAACACCTGATCTCTCGGCTCGGATTTGAAGACTTGTGTTAGTTAGCCAAAATGTTTTTGTCGAGAACAGTAAAATAGACCGTGTTACATGATAAAACCGTACATATGTTTGTAAAAGCATTATTGGCCAAGGGGTAATTTGCTAACCCAATCCTTTATTTTTTTTAAATACAGCAAAAAATTTTTATTAACCAGTCAAAGAATGCAAAAGGAGCACACAAACACACATTAAGTTACTATAACTAGTTTCAACAGATAGACGGACATTTTTGTCCACAGGAAACGAGGCTGGTTTACATCAGTGTTCACACATGGTTTAGTTGTTTTTCACATTGAAAATAAAATAAATAAATATCTGTTAACAGTTTTGATGGTAATCTTTGCAAAATATGAGTAGTAAAAATGAGATGGAACTTTGAAAAAATAATTGTTTGTGTTTGCATCTTTTTTGGCTTGTAATTTCCATTCACTGACATAGAGCAGCCTATGACATTAATGTGTTTTTTTGAGCTTTGACTCTTCAGTTTGTATGACTTGACAGTAGATCTCTATCAGCATTACTGGGATTATCATATTATTAGACAACCCTTGTGTTTGTGAACTGAAAATGGCATGTTTTTATAAAGATCTCATTGACCACACCAATGACTGGAGACCAATGCAGATGAAATCAGTGTACGGCTTATCCAATTAAAATTGTAGATCAAGCCACTTTAATTATTGATTACATTTCACCTTTTCCACTGTTCTCCAAATATTCCCTAACCATATTGTTAAACTTCACATTTATCTCATGGGAATCCGTCTTATCATCTCCTAAAAGAAACAATCAGGAGCCTTAATGTCAGGATTACACAAGGTTGGGTTCATAAGAAAGTGCACTTGAGCGGGTAAAATGAGTGCAGAAGAAAGACTATGCCACATGGGGGGTGAATGCAGCTCCTAATATGTATCACATCCCAGAACAGAGCCCTCTCTAGAGAGTCCACTTTAAAATTTATGACTGATTCTCTGAGCATTAGTTTCAGCCAGGCATTCAGCAGTGTGACATGGAGGGTATGGGAGGAAATAGGCACAAAGGAAGGTTAAGTGCTCTGGTCCTTCTGATGTCTACATACACAGCCTTGCAGCTCTTTACGTAGGTGTCATAATGTCATTTTCATTATTTCAGCTCTGAAAGAATCCACACTGCACACTGTAGAGACCTGCTCTTCATTTCCCCTCATCTTAATTTACTAGTGTTTTCTTTCCATCTCAAATGGTGGTCTTGTGTGTTTGCTGTGAAGGTGCCAGAGCTTTCTGTAGATCAACAGCTTGTGTATGACATTGCAGAAATATGGCATTCCGTCTGATTGGGCTGAAGTTTGGAGAGCTGCCCTAACAAACTTTCTGTGAGCCAAGTTTGAAACAGGAAGCTGGCCAAGCTCTCTGTCAACCTCCCTGTAGACCTGTCTGAAACTAGTAACTGGGCAGGACTAATTTAAATACTTTTTCAAAGTATTAACAATGTAACTGTTTAAAGCCACAAAGATTCAACATCAAACCTGAGGAAAAAGAGCAATTTTTTTAGATGCAAGAGAAAATGTCACAAACACAGTTGTCTCCGATTGTATGGAGCATTGTGTAGCTCCCAACTTGTAGGCTTTGGAGACTGAAATATGTCATTTATACTCATAAAAAAATACAAGCCCCGAAACAAACAAAAATTTGGCAACTAAACAAGAAAACAGCTACCACAGCCAAAATCATTACTAAAATCTGCTGTTCGTTAATACTTTGACTTAAAATAAGTTTTTCTTAAATGGATCTGATGCAATCTTTTGGACTATGTTACAGATGTTGATTTTCCCCTGTGCACTGCGCTGAACCTCTAGCTCCCTACCAATCTCGTATTAATCTGAGTTATTTCGTGTTGGTGACGGGACTATGTAAATTTTGCTTTAGTGGTTGGAATGACTAGAAAAGTTCTTCCAAATGTTAAATATTCACCTATGCCTACTGTGCATATGGATGTACCAGAGTTGCTGTTTGTTTTAAGCTGTTTAACCCACATATACAGGAAGCTTTAAGGAAGACAGAGATCAGATAAATATTGTTTATTGAATGGAGTGTGTAACTGGATTCTGGAAACTGGAACAGAGTGAACGGAGTGAGAAACTGGGAGCACAGGAACAAGGCAATAGAGATGGTGAGTATACAATAACCAAGGATGGTGGAGTATGTAATAGATATGGAATGGAATTGTGTCCATTGTTGTCAAATGATGTAGCTAGATCATACAAAATAATAAAAACCTCAGTGTGTCATGTGCTTCTTATGAGCCTTGTAATGGATGGGCACAGTAAGGTTGTTATTTAGATGCAATCAGGTAGTACACTTGTCTTTCTTGAGAAATTAGCTTTGTGGGATGTTAAAGGTTTGTGGTAGAAGGTCCAAATAATTGCAGTGATAGATTGAGACTGCTTCAGTAATTTGCTGAGCTTCAGAGAACTTGAAAAAGTATATGTCTCTTGTGACACACAACACATTTTATATGAAATAATAAATAGGAACATGGCATTGCAGTATTGCCATACTACACATTTGTCAATTTAACACAGTCATATTAATTTCCACCCCTACCCCATTGTTTTTGGTACTGCTACAGTAGATTCATATTATGTATACATAAAGGGGTTTGAGAGTTTGCTTCCTAATGCTTCTGGCACCCAAAACCAGCAGTTGTTGGTACTGCGTGACTTTGCTGTTAGTTTCAACTTTAACAGTGCAGTGTCAAAGTGAACAAAATTATATTTCAGAACAATATCTGGCGAGTTAAAAATATTTGTCAGGCACCTAAGACTTTTTTTTGAGCACAGCAGCCAAGCACATCAGATGTGATCAGTGTGAAAAAAAATATAGCACGTACTTTACACAACGTTGTTGTTCTTTTCAAGAAACCAAATTGCAAAACCTTATATGTGGCTGTACAGCTATTCTTTCTATGCAGATATTGTGCATGAGTGGGGAGTCTCATCTTCATCTTCCAGAAGGAAGAGAAAGGAGCACAAGCACTATCAGCAGGGAAGCACATGGGGAGCATCTTGGAAGTTCTCAACCTCTTTTATCTCACAATTTCAGCCGTTTTGAACACTTAAAGCTTCAAATGCATTGGTGTAGATGCCGTTCTTTTGTTTATAGATTTTATGCCTAATGTAATTGTTACAGAATAACAAAAAAAGTTTAATTCATTCGGTTGTTTAACATTGAAGAAAATAAGAAAAAATATACAAAAGGATTTATGTATAGCTGAATATTCTGGCTATATAATAGACACATTTAACATGTTAACTGTATTTTTTTTTGTTTTATTAATTGATTATAATTTTTCATGATTCATTTAAGCAATACATTGGTACAATTAATCCAAGTGACCTAAATCACGAACAGTAATGCTGTCAGATATTATGTGATTCTCTGTAATTTGATGGACAACAAAGAAGGTCAAAGGCTGTATTTTTTTCCTGAAAAGAGTGCTACAGGCCCTGCTCAAAGCTTTTAAATTGTTTAAAATAGCAGTGCTCAAATGTGTGAAAAGGGGAGTGGTCTATACCATGGTTTCCTGGGCTGAATTTTAATTCTGACCATAATCAAAGCAATTTCAGTATATAGAAGCCCTAATAAGAAAGTGCAGAGAAATTTACTAATCAACCATATGTACAAAAATGATTGGGGAAAATAATACAAAAAATCCCTATGTTACTCTTAGTCTTCTATTATATTTAAAAAATTTAACTGCCCAATGTTTAGTAAACAATGTGAAACGATTTGTGAGTGTGAGTGTGTTAATGTGCGTGAAAAACAGCTAGAATGAATCTGCACTGCATCCTGCTGCTGATCTACTGAGTCCACATGGTCCACATCTCCTTAAACAATAACTTCAGTAAAACCAATTTATTTTGTCCTTAATTGGACTGTGCTATTGAATTGTTTGTTCCTCTTTCTGATATTTATTTGCTATTACCTTCCTGGGGCGACATTATTTTACCGCTTTGTCTGAACTAAAATAGTAGGGCGTCTGGTGGAATATCTAGTTCAGTTTCACACAAGCTTTATTGTTAACCCCTGCAGTACATTAGTTGTGTTATTTCCTAACAGTGTTTGCATGGCCATGTAAATCCTTTTGGGTTTGGTCATTTTTCCGCTTCAAAACTGTTCAAACTGCTAGACGTGATAGGGAACTTGCATTTATTATTTTCTCATCTGTTTCATTATAAAAATTAGTCATTTGTAACGTTTGCTAATTTTGCTAACTAATTACATTAGGCAAACTAAGTAGGAAAGTAAGACTTAAAGCAGTAACACTGCCTAAATTAAATAAAAAATGACAACGTGATCCGAAGGCCTCTGGTTTGGAACAAGTTAATGAACTCTGCACAGCCACTGTTACCACAGAGTCGAGTCTGGGAACAGAAAACAAACACAAACACCATTGACTACAGATCTTGGGAAACACTGCAGTTTAGACCACCTGAAAAACAAGCTTCTAACCAGTAAACAACTTCTTCACAACATGTTGCTCACAAACAGAGCAATATGTGCTTTTTAGACAGAATTTAATTAGGACTTGCAGTGCTATATACTTTTTAGGTAACATTACTACTGTCCTCCAGGGATGAAAGTCTTAATATTTGAAAAAATAAACTGGAAATAACAATAATTGGTTCATTATTGGCCTATTGCTTAGAATTAATTATTGATTCAGCCCAGAAATGTGTAAAAGGTTAAATTCCGCCCCATTATTTCCTGTAAGTCCTGTTGCTGCCGCCCAACAACTTCACATATCTGGGATAAAGTACATCTTATCGTACCTAATTTTTCTCCGACATTAGAAAAATTTCAACATGACTACATGTAATTAAGAACACTTCTAGTCTCATATAAGTGTATATTTGAGTGTATAATAATCAGTAGATGGATACAGAGAGATTTCCAAATCACTGTACATCTCATATTTATTTTAATCCATCACTTGGAGAATAAAAGGAGTATGGGATTGAATCTGCTAAAAACTGGTTGTCCTCAACAACTGAGAAAAAGAGAACAATTGGTATGGAGTACAACCGTACACCAATAAAAACTCTGACGGAGTTAGAGGCTTTAGTCTCTCAGATGATGAACTCATACAACTGTTGTCAGGGTTCATCACCTGTCAAAGGAATGTAAAACTTACATGAAATCTTATCTGGAATTCACCGACAGATATGTGGGAAAGAAAAGCTTCTTTTGGTCTTATATACAATCTCATTCTATTTGTTGCAATCTATTTTCTACTGTCTCTGTGAGCTGGTTAACCAGGAGTGAATCAAATCAATAATCTAATCCAATCTGCTAGGATGCCTGAAAACTAAATAATACAGTAACCCGATGCATATTTTGACAAAAAAAACATGGTTGAAAGGGCAGAGATATTGAAATTCAAAACATTTTTGCCTTTAAGGTAAAAATGACACGCAGGAAAAATTTCCAACAAGTCATACATCAGGTTAGTACCAAGAAAAATTGACAATAAAGCCTATGTCTTTGACAGCCGGAGGAGTTATGAGGGGGTTAAGTCATGTTAGTTGTGAGTGAAAAAGATGTTTTCGATGCCTTTGCCCTTTGCAGGAGTGGGTGAGTAATTACGGCATAGTACGTAAACAGGCTTGTAAAAACCTGAACTATGAACTATGAACAAATACATCACCAAATTCCTGTAACCGCAGTGACTGGCATTATTTAGAGGTGCAAAGGTTATGTGTAAGAGACATTTAACTTTAAGGCAAATTCCGAACACCTGAAAAGTTTTAATCTGTTTTGTTTCTACGCTGTTTATGGAGGGGGGAAGGTGTCCTGTCACAGCAGCCACAGGCATAAGAAAGGAGAGATTAGTAATGTCAAAAGAAAGTGGCCAACTTCCTTCACCTTTTTGATCTGCTCCTGCCTGATCCTTAGTTTTTGCCATTATATATTAATTCCTTGGTTTTTTGAGTTGCATTTAGTTTTTCCTAGTTCCCTTTAATCATTAATGCTGAATTATGGAATGATTTGCTATGAGATTGCATTTCAGGAGTACCACACATTAATTGTTCTTTTTTATTATTATTATTCAAAAACGTCTGATCAGGACTATTTATTAAAAACACATTCACGATAATTGCTTCTATCGGCTACAGAGTACATAATTGAAGTGAGGAAATTATTTCAACAGGGTGAGAAAAACATTAAAACCCTGAATATTTTTAACCAATCATCATAACTTAATTTTAAGCAAATAGGTATGCAATTTCAATAAAAAGGAAAACATACCTGGACTTAAGCTGAGGGTACTCTTCCCGGAGTTACTTTAGTCTGTGTTTCCGCATTGATGTGTGTTTCTCCTACAGATCTATAGATCTCCTACAAAACATTGTCGCGATGGTAAAAAAAAAACAAGAATGCTCTTTGCAAGCTCACTCCCAGGTCACTCTTCTCACATAAATGGGGTCGATGGCTACTGTTTGTACCCTTTGGTTTTGGTTTTCTGGACGAATGTAGGGCCAATTTTTAAGACAGTTCATCATTTGTTGTTGAAGTGATGGCGGAGGATAGTCCAAAATTCAAAACATAAGATGTTGTTATGCATAAGTACCTTCAGAACTTGAAAAATCTTACAGGACAGTTTTATTCTTACCATACCATCAAATTAACTATTGTGTCCTATTGATTTAGGAATTATCATCCTGGAATATAACATTTCCATCAAAACAGAAACACACTATGTATTATTCTAGGGAACACGATCAGCATTGTACAAAACTATGCTTATAACCTACCACTGCCTATACGATTTAACTTTTACTTTACACTTTTACTGTTTTGTGCAAGTGTTCCTTACAGCTCAACAGTTCAGTGGCAAAAATTTCAGAAACAAGCTATTTCCCTCAGAAATTGTGCTGTCAAGCCAAAAGTAAATAAACATGCCCTGACCTTGATGTAACAAAACAAGTCATCTGTAAAGGCAAAGCAGGTGTCAGTTCTGCCTGATGCAAAAAGTCTGTACACAGTATAAGTAGACATATGGCAGTGTTTTTCCTTTGGCAGTATTAGGATCTCTGATGAACATTGACATAGGCAGCAAACCTAATCAGTAATCGTTCGTACAAATTTACTGGGAGTTGCCAACTTGCAATATTCCATATTATAGCTTTGGGTCAGTGCCAGCTCAGACCAGAGTCGTAGAGAAATGAGATTAGGACAAAAGGAATTAATGATTCTGGCATTTAATGAATCCTAAAGGACAGTTGAATAAGTGCATTGAAAAATGTCTATGGTTATAATTGGGATTATCAAAAACTGTTTAAAATAACTTTAGTTTTTTTTGTAGTAAAATATTTGATGAAACATATGAACAATATACAAATGTGAGTAAACCCTAATGTGTTAACTTAAGTTCAGAAGCAGTGCCACGCCCAAACCATACCTTTAAGCTCTGAGAAGTACGGGACAAATATAACACCATACACAAGCAGGGATTTTGTAGTTTTTATGTGAAAACCAAGCAATGAGCAACAGTCAGGAACACTGCAATTACTCAGCTATGTAGCCAAGAAAAAATCTAAATAAAGTTATTTACTGCTGAATCAACACTAAACTGCTTTGATCAAATAAAAACCAATAAAGATTACAATCACAAAAGCAGGAAGACATGAAAACATATTCCATACACCATTTATCCAGCTTCAAATATGCAACAATTTTAACAGCAGGGCTAAAGTCTATTCATCAAAGATATTTTTGATTACTTATTGTAAAGACATTTGGTCAGTTTGTTCTATTTGTCACTTTACTATTTACCATTTCAAAACAACTTGTTTATCTCTTAAAACAGTGCAACCTGCATCACCTGAAGGTTGTTCAGAATGAACAATGATGATAGAGTTCCTTAATTAAAGAAAGTATTCATGTCATTAAAGGATATCAGTGTCATCAAAATTAAAATTCCTGATATTATTGTTTATAAACAAGAAATTTAAATAATCTGTCATGTTTTCCTTATCACCATTCACCTGGAAGATTTTTTAAAGCAAAAAAATCTGGTGTTTGTGACACCCTAACACTACCTTAAAATACTCAAGACAGAATTAGGCTATATTTGGACAGCTATTTGTAATCTGCTGAAAATGAGTACAAGACAGCCAGTAAGATACCATATATTTTTACTTTATATGCTGTTTTCATTTTTAGTTCATTAACAGGTTTGGGCTATAGCAAAGTAAAGATTTGTTTTAATCAAAAATAGAAAGCACAAATAGACAACAGCATTTGGGTAAAGCTGTTCTTAATTGTGAACAATATGAGTGGAAGCTAAGGTTAACCTGGGATAAATTGTTCAGTCTGGTAGACTATAACACTATGTTTTTTTTGTTTGTTTTTTGCAGTGACTCAAGCATTGAAAGGAGGACTATTGGTTCTTAAGGTAACAGGTTTTTAGCATCATTACTGTAGTTTATTTTGACAAACATAAGAAAAGTATAATGCCAGACAACACCAGATAAATGTATGAATGCAATTCAATTCATTTACAAAAGCGTTTGCTATCTTTTGGAAGGGATGAGAAACTGCTAATATGACACAGAACTGAATGTTGTGAAGTATGAACTAGAAGTTTTGAGAATTTTAAAATGATCCGAGAAATACACCAAAACAGTTGATTAGAAAAAAACTGTACTAAACTTCGCCTAAACGATCTTACTCAAAAAAACAAAAACAAGGACTGTTGGTTCTTAATATGATTATATGGATGAAGTTCCTCTGTAAAATCAGACATTTGTTGTATCCAACAAATAAAACAAAAATAAAATAAAATTTACAAATTAGTAATATACTAAACTATCACTAATTGTTTAATTGTTCTTTGTTTTTCTCCTGCTTTTAGTCCCCTACCTTTATTGTTGTGAGCATTCTTTTTCCACCAAATAGTGAGAAATCAACCTCAAAATTCCAAACTATTGTTATTATTTCAGATATAGGGGGGCAACACAATGCGTCTGGGCGGAGCTCACCAAATGGCTAGCACCGGCTCTGACTGGAGCACAGCTACATCATATTTTGCAGTAACCACATAAGTAACATTCTGTTCAGGGTGTGTATTATTGTGTTTTTAATTTTCCTGCTTGTCTATCTTCGAGTGAAAAGTTATTTTTATACTGTGGTGCAGTATGTTTTACCCTACAGAGAATCATAAAAGTTTTGTTTAAATAGCAAGAGTAATCTTTTAAATTTAATTCAGCCAAACTATAGACTAGAACTTTATTAGTTTGGGAGATAGAAGATTAGGAAAATGGTATAGAGGACTTCCAACCCAGAGATTATTAGAAATAGAATAATTGCCTTTTATTGTCATTATACACATTGCACAATGAGATTGGAGGAGAATAAATGTATTCATTTCTTAGTAAAATATATGAACAAAAAGGAACCAATAGTTTCTTTGGTCCAAAACAAATACTCTCTATACTCACTAAAATTACTTTTACAAGTGCAGTCATTTGTAACAGCTGCAACTATTTCTCTTTAAACTGCAACTAAAAAAACACCAGAAATGCGATAGGCAATTTATAACGTCAGTGATTCCTAGTTTTGTATGTCATAAAAGCCAGCATGCCTTAGGAGAGCACAAGGAATACAAAAGGGTTAAAACGTCTAAAAGCATCAGTCTGATTACAGTTTGGGTTGAGTTAAATACTTTTTTACATTTCTAACTACAGTATGAGCAGATGGCTCTTAGCCGTATGCTTTGGGACGACAGAAGCTTGCCAACGACCTCGGGGACGTCAGTTTGTACAGGTGCGTTTTCATCTGTAGTTATTTTTACCAAGTATTTGAGAAGTACGAATTTAGCTTTGGACTGTTTTCTGGCCAGAAAGTAGAAAATTGCCAGCAGACTGGAAGAAGACTACATTAGTGTATTTAATTGAGTTATACTTCCACATTCCAAAACTGGATGGACCCTTTAAAGTAAGTGCAAAAGTGTAGAAAACGTTCCTGTCAAGATGTATTATGTAATGCAGTATGCTTGAGTAGCTCTTCTTGTTATTTTTCTAGACTTTTGTCTAAATTCTTTTGGCTGAGGCATTGCATGTTGATGTGTAGCATGAAAAGCGTTTTACTTTTTAGACATTTGTTATGAGGTGTAACCATTAAAACAAGCAAGACCAGAGCAAGACTAGAGCAATTTTTCAGATGCCAAGCTTTAACCATGTGTGTCTTTATACAAATGCATGCCACATTTTTACAGGTTAGTGTTGTAAGACATTTTAAAAACGCTGTATCCTTTTTTCTTCAAAGTCACTATAATGTGTTATTTTGTTCTCGTATTACATAAATTGTTAATAAAATACTCCAAAGTTGGTAGCTGTTGATTAATTAAGTGGGTAAAAGTTGGAAGGGATAACATACTTTTGGAAGTATATAAAATGAATGTAATAAATTTGTTTTCATATTCAGGCTCATTTTTAACTTAATTTTAGACTATCCAGATAAATGGCATATAATAAAGAGGTTTGTGTCCATTCGATCAGAATCAGAATCAGGCTTTATTGGCCAAGTATGGAATTTGTTTTTGGTTACACAGATGCTTGCAGTGCACGAAAAATACAGTAAAGAAACATTTAGCATGTGTAATTTATATTGTAAATTTTTTTTAAGTGCAGTTTTGTGCAGTATAAAAACTATAGAAGTTGTAAAAATATATAAATTAATTGTTCAATTGTTCATGAGAATAATGGAAGTTGGAAAAAAGCTTCTCTGTAGCCTGGTCGTACGGGGCTTCATGTGGCTGAAGCGTCGGCCTGATGGAAGGCACCGAAACAGGTGACGGCCAGGGTGAAACGGGTCGGTGATGATTTTCTCTGCACGCTTCCTGATTCTGGAGGCATGCAGGTTCAGCAGTGCGGGCAGCTTTACACCGATGGTCCTCTCTGGGCTGTCTGACAAAAATATTCATCTTTGGGATTCTCCAAATTCCAGGAAGTGTTTTTTTTTTTTAAATCTTCCCCCATTTGACACTTTCTTTTTAAGTTCTACATGTCATGTCTCTTTCAAATGAAATTAAGCTTTGATGAATATTGTATGAAAAGAACCATGCTTCCAAAGAGACTGACCTTCACTGCAGCTCTGTTCCTGCGTTTGAAGTATTGTCAAGTCCTGAGAGCCTACACGGGCTCTTTAACTAACACAGGTAGGAAGAAAACGACTGCAAAATATTTAACTTACATTGCCTTGATTTAAAAAGTCTAGCCGCGAGGCTCAACAGGAAAGCGCTTAATCACTGAAATGGTGGTATTTGAAACATCACTTAAAATGCCCTTTCTCCATGTTCTTTATTGGTGAACTGTCTGCGTTTGTCCAGCTAGCTGCTTTGCTCTGATAAAGGTTAATCTGTCCATGTCAGATATCACAGTATAATGGCTCTTTGTATTAAAATAACAAACCAGTAGAAACCCAACAACAATAAAAAAAGCTCAAGTACACACATACAGACACAGACCTACTTTTTGCTGCAGGCCTTTTAAAGGCAAATGTGACTTGACTTAATTTCCCTATTACTGTCTGACAGTCACTGCACTGCCAGCCAGCAGAAGAGTTTTAAGTAAATAACTACTGACTTTTTAGTCAAAGACCCCAAAGCTTGTGGCTCCATCTTAACACACATGCCTGAAACATCTGGATAACCAGATGCTAATTTTCATTAATCTGAATGACTCCTCTATATTCTTTAGGGACATTTGGCTGTCCCTCAACTTTGAGATTCATCTCTCGAAGCAGAACCTTGCCTTTTTGGCATTTACAGTGCTCAATAAGCACTCTTAAATAGTACTTCAGATATTTGGAACCGGTGAGGTTTTCAGAAAATGTAACACTTAAGAACCAACTTTCTTATCTGGCCTTCGTGCAGGTCATTAAAAGCATTTAAGAGTATGTATTTAAATCTATTTTTTAAAGAAGCTAATACCAAACTTCTACAAAAATGACCAGTGAGCAGTTACTGGGGTGGATTTAAGGCATGGTTATAATTTCACCCTGCTGAGAATTTATGTAGCAGTGGCGTTTTCTCAGTCTTTTCCAGCTATTTTGTAAATAAGGGCACAGCTGGAATTGACTGCCTGAACCAGCTCAGACAACTAATTTATTATTATGAAAGAACCCCAGACCATCAACACATCTACTAAGTGGTAAACTTAGTTTCACTTAAAACCCGAATGTTCTGTCTGAAAAATGCAGGGGCTTTGTGTCACCTCTTCATGTGAAGCTTGTATTCAAATTTTCAACTGTTTTGACCTGAAAATGAAAGATATTTGTTTGTAATTAAACAGACATGTGAAAATAATTGGGTAAACCTGACCACAAGTTCTTCTGTTTGTTTATCTTATTTTAGCCATGACACAAAAACAGGTCTTTGAGAAAACCAAGTCATTTGGTCTGCTTGAAATTAATTATTATAAATAAATAAATATGGAAGTACCCACCAGCAAACAACGGTCTGCCTTTATGTCTATTATCACAATTACAAGGATTCACAGACTCATTGTAATTCCACAAATACTCTCAGGAACAGTAATGAATAAACCAGCTGTGCACAAATTCCTTAAGGTTCTTTAAAGGTACAAATAAAAGCATATGTCACATTAAACAAAGTATGATAGATGATACAAACACAAAAACACTGGTGATATTTGTTTTGAAATGTTAAAAGAACTGGACACATAAAACACAAAGAATAATTTGGGATTTGACAGTGAAACCTCTTTTGTCAATTTTGATTACTCCATTACCAGTACTCCAGGAAGAATATTAAGGGTCTAAATTAGATTTGTGCATCCTAGCAACTAGCTTCTTGTTTTTGGAGATAAAAAATCAATCCATCAGAAGAAGAACAAACACATGACATGAGTCTGAATGCTGAGCTGCCACACAAATAATTTTTTTTCCCTTACTGATGAGATTTTGTGTTTACACCACAGCCTCAGGTGACAGTGATCACCGGCTCATTTGCTGTTTTGAGCGTGTCACTGACACTTCATACCCGAGGTTTATTGGAACCAGCGGCCTGTTAATATCTGCCACTCTAATAGAGGGGAAAAAGGCTGCAGGCTCCACTGACTGCACACAGTAACCTTCACTTTCCTTTAGTGCAGAAAAATGATAAAGTCTCGATTGCAAAAGGTAACCAGCATGATTGCTGCTGTAGAGCTAATTCAAACCCCAGCACAGAATGCCCTTTGAAAAGGATCTGTGATGCATGCTGGGAGTATCTCGTGGAACAACTGGTACAGTCCTGTAATGACAGGCAATAGTTAGGACACGGGGGGATAAGGAAGAATATAAGATCATCTTTCTCCCAATCAGGAGAACCATGAGTAAAGTTCAATACTATATTTGGGACTTTATTGAATCCAAGTCAGACACTTAAGGCAGCAGCTGCCAGGGTTGAGGGGTTTTTGTGGTGCTTTGCTCCTGTCCAATCTAGGTTGTCCGTGCGGAGGCGCATACACTTTTGCAGGTTGGAACCCTATTGACACCTGTTTCCATCTCAATCAGCAGAGGCAGGTAGAGAGGAGTGGAGTTCCCGGTACAGTCCATCTGAGTGTTAGTTACTATGGGTAAGTTACCTCTTAGAGCCATTTCTTTTGTTGCTTCCTTGTGAACTCTTAGTATCTTTCATTGTTATTGTTGTGCGTTTACATGCAGCTAAAGTTACTCCCTGTGTGCTCAACCCAGGTATCCACACCCTCTGAACTCTCAAGATCCCTCCGGAAAGTTACCTTCAAGTCTCCACTCCTCCATGCTCCACTCAATCAGCCCATTCCACACTTCTGGATTCCATTAAAGTAGTAATAAACAACTTTATTTGCTTGGTACATACAGGACATACGAGGAACTTGAGGCAGCCATTTGTAGCACGAGGTAGGCAGTAACCCAAAGGGTCTTACTTAAGGAACCACACTGGATGCTGTGGCGTATTTGCCCTGGGCTGGATTTGACCCCATAGCCTTAGAGTGCAAGTAAGATGTGCATGATTTTTTCCCCCTTTACATTGGTATCTAAAAAATGTGTTCTCAATACGATGACCCCAGTGTAAATCCAGAACATCTTGGGAAAAGTAGTGTTACGTTTTTTCCTGGGAATACCTTAGGATACTGTGCAATGAGCTGGATAAAGTTGGTCTGTTTGCATTGGTCCCATAGCCCCATAATCATGTGTGGCGTTTAGTAAGTACAGTAAGGTGAATGTCAGAAGAAAATTATTTCATATTGTTTTCTGATTATTTCTGTATTCCTCATTGGAATTCTGTTTGTCTTTGTTGAAATATGTCCTCTGTAAGTGACTCTTTTGGGTTCAATCCTAATTATCACAGCCCTTCATCTTGGAGTTATCAGAAAAAAATCCCAGCAGGTTCGTATAATCTAAGGTTGTCCTTTTTGTCTGCTTTTATTGAACCAACCTGAGCACCTCTTTTTAATCTCTTTTTAAGACAAATGAAATTTTTTTTGTATAGAAGAAAACCTATTGTCCTTTCCTCACTTAAAGCAGGTAACCCCAGAGAGCTAAACGATTATAGGTAGATGTGCAATTTGTCTGCCTTTGTTAGGGTTCCTAAATCTGCTGAGTGAAAAATTGAGGCAGTTTCTGTCTGTGATATCTTGATAAACTATCAGTCAGGTTTTGAAAATGTAAGACTAAAGCAAATTCTATTAGTACCTAACACAAGACAAACATTTGTTTTTATCTATATTTGTATTTTGGCCTGGTGTATCAGAATGTCATAGCAAAACCTTGACTATGTAGGAATGTCTGAAAAAAAGTCAGAAAGTTATCAATTAGCCAGAGCAAAAATAATTTTTCTATTCAGAGGTCTTGTGATTTTCAAGGAATGAAATGTATTTGATGCATTTGTGTCAGCTGTAGATAAACTGGTAAGGGGGTGGTGTCTTTACATAACCATGCAGTTTTTCACCTGCATTAAGGTTTGAGTTATTAATATACAATGAGTGTTTTGAAACTTGCTCTAAAAGCATGCAAAAGCTTGCAATCATAATCTAACAAGGAGCAATCGGGTGGTTGTCCAACTAGATAAAAGGCAACAGTGCCAGAGTCCCAATAAAACAAGCTCACAAAGGAGAAAAAATGGAAAAAAAAAATGTCCAACCTGTCTGCTTGAATTGAAATGTCTGTTTTTCTTCGTTAGATTCCACATCGGCATGTTAACAACCCTAATCCTGATTCAGCATGGTATCAAGTGTGGCAAAGGTCTGGTAAAGATCCATTCATTTGTGTTAGGTGTGTTGGAAGAGGGTTGCATCCGAATCGGCAGAAAAGTAGATCTTGAGAATTAGGGTTGGAGAACCTTGATCTAAATAGATGTAGGTTAGTTTCTTTGCTTCCATCATCTATACGTATCTGCCCTATTCCCTCTTCTTGAAATCAGTTGCAAAATCACCCAAAAACTATGCAGCCATGTTTATTTTTAGTTATTTAATTTTTTTTTTTTTTTTTAAACACACTGGAGATGTATATGCAAATTATCAACATTGACAAGTTTGACCTGAAATAGCTACAGGAAGAAAACAATAACTGTTCTTTCAGGTTGAAATTAATCATGTCCCTGACTTATCTTGTCATGTAACAACCATAAACGTTTTATAGGGTGTCATGCTGTTGCAGCAGATAACTCGATTTGGATGAAAAATATAAAATGACAAATCCTGGCTTAGATTCCCAGTTTGGATTTTTTATTTTTGTTTTGAAGTAGGTTTTGGGACTTTGAATGCAACATTCCACCACACAAATATGCTATGATCCAAACCTACAGCTTGAGCTCTGGCTTCATGCTTAGGATTGTGAAATGGTGAACTCCACAGCAAGGTGTCTACCATGATTACGCCCTGAGATGGTTTTAATCAGGTTTATGTCCATCTTTCCGTTTTCTGTCATGCATGTGCACAAAGAAGCTCAATTGTGGTCTTATTTAGGAAGAACCCATTCTTTTTATTCAAGCTATTAATTGCAAACATGACATCTCCTTCCTTTGGTAAAGAGATGGTGAGACCCGGCATGCTAGTCTGGGATACGCTGAGCCAGTCCCAAGAATTCACCATGAGTAAACCTAATGGGTACAGGCCTGTTGCTTGGTCTGTCAATGATGTGGTCACCCCAAACCTGCAGTCTATCCCTCAAAGATCTCGACAGCCCTGGAATCTATGGTAGGGTTTTATTAGTGAACTTTAGCTTGGGTTTTAACAATCTGTTGCCAAGCCGTACTCTACACAATAGTGAATTTTGCATTTTTTTGACAGCAAGTAGCACCAGCAAGACACATTAAACAAAGTCAGTACTAGAGATCCACAAGGCTGTGTTTCTTCACTCCTTCTCTTCAGCCTATAAACAAATGTCTTTGTCTCCAGGGAACCAGCTGTAAAAATACTAATATTTGTGTACAATTGAACCCTGGAACAACACAGTTTGCAAACAGCCTTTTTAAAAGGGCTATAGCTCTTAACCACAGTGGACACCTCACAATGTGAACTGCAAAACCTACAACTCATCTGAATCAAACTTGCTTACACAGGTCAGTTGTACTATGCTGCACAACTGTATAGATGTTGACCTCCTGAATATATTCGTCATCTTTAACTTTTATATATAATAGTCTATAACTTAAATCTCCTGAGCAAAACAGTTTTTAAAACTCTTAAACTCCATCATAATTGGCATTCTTTCTTCTATTTATTGTTTGGTGTACTTTTCTTCAGTGCAATACTGCCACATGTCATACATGTGATGGTCTCTGTACGAGAAATTCCTTGCATGTGTGAAATAAACAGATCTTGAAATATGATTCTTTTTATTTCAACAACAACCTGCTCGGAGATTATCTTGAATAGCAAAAGACAGCAGGCAATGTCTTGGTAGTTAAGCAGCTGTGTCGGCCTCTTTCCATTTTTATTTTATTATTATTATTATTATTATTATTATTATTATATATTATTTTAGATAATAAATGAAACAGTGCTCATCCAGGTGTTTAAAGCTTGCAATATTAGTTTATAACAAAATCCTGTTTAAACTATTAACAATTTTCCTCCTGTCTGCTTTGTTTTTTAATCTTCAGGATGCATTTTGTTTACTAATGTTGTTTAACAAACCTCTGTTGGCTTTCTCTAGAACAGTGTTTTTCAACCAGTGTGCCACGGAACACTACTGTGCCGTGGGTGATCTTCAGGTTTGCCGTGGAAATTATCTTGGTGAAACGGCCAGACCCTCTCATCATTACACCCCAGGATCTTATTGTTGTGAGGAAAAAAAAAATCTTAACACCTTCTGATAAATAATGTTAGGTTTGCTTTACACAATCCTTTCTCTTCTTTTTGTCCGAGCCTATTGAGTGCCTGTCTTTGTAGCTCTACTGTGATTGAACACATTGGGAGTGCAAATATCCATCACCATTAGCAGAGCATGTGCTCAGTATGGAGTTGCAATTTTATAAATGGTTTGTTATAAATATTTAAGTTTGAACAGCTCTTTGATATCTGGAATCTCTCCTTTCCATAAGGTTTCTCCATAAGGTGTTCTTTCTCCAATCCTTTGACCCTCTAATTAAAATCCATGCCTCTATAACATCTAGTACACACAGCTGCCTCAATTTAGATAAAACATAATGTCGCAAAATGTTACCCCACTGAGAGATTATCGAAAGTAAATTACCACTATAATCTTCATGGTTCTTAATGTGGTTCAATTCACACTACCTGGTGATTTTACAGCTGTAGTTAAATGTTACAGTCATTAATTGCAACCAGTAACAGTCAGCATGCTGCTTCAGAACTGCACTTATCTGAGCAGAAAATTTGTTATGCTCATTTTGTCATCAATCATTCTACTTCCACTGCTGCACAATGTTAGTACATTGCACTTATATTAGACTCTGGGAGACAAGGAGCAGACAACTGACTGATGCATCTTTAGGAGTCAGTCACAGACTGATGTTCAGCCTGACCAGTGTGAACATAGACCATCTGCTTGACTTGAAAGTTCTCTGAAGTAAATGACAGACAACTTAATGTCCAACATAACATTTGTTATGCTACTTAAGTATCTGTTTACCAGCTGATATATCTGTTTACCCCTAACCCTTTCTTACTTACTTGCTGGATGATTAAGAAACTCACTGATTGCCGTACAATATTAATAGCTGCCTTTCAATGCTCTTGACAGTCCTTTACTAAGTAAATTTTTTATTGATTTTATGAGCCCAGTAGGAACACATGTTTTTGTATTGTTTTGGTGTAATCTCTTGGTTCCTTGAGGTCCTCTGAATTTAGGTTATATCCAGGTGATGGACTAGGCCTTTCAGCTGATGTACAGCAAACACATCTCTTTTTTATTTTTTCATTTTATTCTAGGCTTCTAGAGAGGCTGTGGAGGAAAGTTAAATGAGAATGGGAAGCATTGGAGCTGCTGACTTCTTTGTAATTAAAGAGGACAATGACGGGTTGTTAATCAGGCAGAAGAATGTCTCACACTCCTTTCTTTGTGAATGGATTGGTGTGCTGTAAGCGCTAAGCTTCTGGGAGAATTACAGGCATCTCACTGTATTAAATGGGATCATAAAACGTGCATGTTTCATAAGCATTGTACTCCTCTTTGAAAAAAAGATCAATACTTTCTTCCTTTGTACAAAGCAGGACTGTAAAAAGAGTTGGAAAAAAACATCAATGTTGTCATGAAATCTTAACAATAATCATTTATATGTTAATCAAGACTATAATCTTAAAGTAAGCATTGCCCGTTTACGTATTCGGCATTTTTCGGTAATCCCGATCGAACTGTGGGAGTGATTAACTGTTGCGATTTTCTTTCAGGTATCTTCCTAACTGTTTCCCTCTAAAGAAAAAGGAAGGAGGCCTGAAACCTAAATAGAATGAGATTGGTTAATTAGTGAGGAGGAGCAGAGGAAAAACACAAGGTAGGTTTCATTTTAGCCTATTTCAAGTTTTTTTGTCAAGGTCTTTGTTGCACATCTTTCAGATTGGAATTTAGCAGAGAGAGAGAAGAGTGGTGTTCCTTTTTCCTCAAACCTCAATATTTTATCTCAATAAACAACTCAAAATAAGTGACGGGTAGCAGAATAAGATGGCAGTGGCAGATGTGATTTGACAGCTTTTATGGGCCTGGAACTGGCAAATCCCTTTTCTCACAAAATAAAAGTAAATAGTAAATAACAGTACAAGATACTGCATATTCGAAGAATTACCATTAAAACAAAGAAATGACAGACCGAACAAATGTTCTTCCTTTATATGGTAGGTGTTTACCATACAACTGTAGGTACAACTATAAATTCAAAACTATGGACATGCCTTAAAGTTTGTTTTATATTTCGTCATAATATATATACAAAACAAAACTTTGATTTTGTCGGATTTGTAGTTCATACAGTAGAAAAAACATTTGTAAATGGCTATGTAATGAAAGAAAAAACAATGTCTACTGCTCTTTTGCTACCACGTCTGGAAAAAGCACATGCTTCTGAATAAAAGGACCCTTCGCCAAGCTAGATCTGAATATTTTACATTATGAAAAGAGGAGAATAAGAACATGATACGTTTCTCTTTAATATAGTTGCCAAACTTATGAGAAATGAAAACTCTAGTGTGCCATCCATTCCTCCAGCTCTTAGCTGTAATCACTTTATGGAATTCTTTATCGATAAAATTGAATCTATTAAAACTAAAATAGATGGCATCCTCCCAAACATAACTACTACCTCAGTAAGCGAGGAGGTACTTTTTTAATTAAAATTCTTGAAAAAATTGTTGCTAATCAACTGAGCGCACATTTGAGGAATTATGACATATTGTCAATTTTAGTCAGGTTTCAGACCTCATGATAGCATTGAGACAGCTCTCCTTAAAGTCAGAAATTATATTCTCATGGCCTCAGACAATAGACTCGTGTCTACAGTATTGTAGGCAAGGCAAGGCAAGACAATTTTATTTGTTTAGCACATTTTCGTGTACAAGACAATTCAAAGTGCTTTACATAGGAAAAAAGAGCAGGAAAAGAAACAATAAAATCAACTTTGTATAAAAAATAAATAATAAATAAATTTAAAATAATAATATTATTCTCAGTTGCTATATGCACAGTTAAACAGGGCTTTTTTCAGCCTGGATTTACCATCGCCAGAGTTGAATCCTGTCTCACCTCTTCAGGAAGACTGCTCGAGATTTTAGGAGCATAAAACTGGAATGAAGCCTCCCCTTGCTGGTCCTTACTCTGGGCATCAGCAGGAGGCCACTACCTGAGGTTCTCAGAGTTCGGGCTGGTTCATATGGCTCTAACATGCCAGATATGTACAGTACTTTGGGGCAAAACCATGAAGAGACTTGTAAACACGTAAGGCTGTTTAAAGTCTATTCTTTGAGTGACAGGAAGCCAATGCAGAGACTTGGTCATATTTCCTGGTTTTGGTCAGAACCCGAGCAGCAGCATTCGGGATGTTCTGAAGCTGTCTTAAGGCCAGTTTAGAAAGCCCAGTGAGCAGGCCGTTACAGTAGTCTAACCTGCTACAGATAAAAGCATGGATAAGTCTTTCTAGGTCTGGTTTAGAGACTATTCCTCTGATTCTGGTAATGTTTTTAAGATGGTAAAAGGCTGCTGATGTTACTGATTTAATTTGGCTGCTGAAGTTTAGGTCAGAATCCAGTATTACCCTAGGATTTTTGACATGATGTTTAGGTTCCAGAGATGGCGTCAGAATGTAACTGATGACACTTTCTCTTTGTTTCTGTGGGCCACAGACCAAGATATCAGTTTTGTCTGAGTTTAACTGGAGGATGTTGTTCTGCATCCACAGACTGATCTGTTCAATACAGTGACACTATAAATCAACAGGCCCATGTACTCCTGCTGTCAGCGACACGTAGATCTGAGTGTCATCAGCATAGTTGTGGTAGGACACATCATGGCTGTATATTAGCTTGCCCAGTGGAAGCATGTACAGATTGAATAAGTGGGGTCCCAGGATCGACCCCTGGGGCACCCAACAGGTCACACCCATTCCGTCGGAGACGCAGTTCCTAATTTGAACAAACTAACACCTGTCCTCAAGGTAGGACTTGAACCAGTTTAGAGCCATACCAGAGATTACCACCCAGTCTTTTAACCTCTGTAATAAAATCACATGGTAAACTGTATCAAAGGCGGTGGTCAGGTCCAGCAGAACTACGACAGAGACTTTTGCTGCATCTGAGTTCAAGCGGATGTCATTTGTTACCTTGATCAAAGCTGTCTCAATGCTGTGGTTGGGCCTAAAGCCTGACTGGAAAGCATCAAACATATTGTTAGACAGGAGAAAGTAACTCAGCTTTTGGTATAAAACTTTTTCCAGGACTTTTCCAAAGAATGGCAGATTTGATATGGACCCGTAGTTGTTCAGTACTGTGGCATCCAGACTGCTCTTCTTTAGAAGAGGCTTATTGACAGCAGTTTTTAAGGCCTTTGGGAATATTCCAGTCTGAAGTGAGATATTGAGTAAATGAGCGAGGTGTGGCAGCAAACCGCTCAGCACAAACTTTAGGAATCTATTGTAGTTCTGTTAGATCTCAGTGCTGCTTTTGACACAGTCAATCACAATATCCCCATAGAAAGGCTCGAACATATTGTAGGGATGAAGGGAACAGCACTAGGCTTGTTTAAAAAATATTTGATAGATCTCAGTTTGTTCATCTAAATGACCAATCTTCTCCGCATTGTAAGGTTTCTTGTGTAGTACCACAGGGTTCCCTACTTGGCCCAATTGTATTTACTACATACATGCTCCCTATTGGTAAAATCATTACACAGCATGGTGTTAACTTCCAATGTTATGCTGATACATAACTGTATTTATCCATAACTCCCGTAAATTCAGTCAGTTTGGTAGATTACAGGGATGTCTAGAACATATTAAAATGTGGATGACCTTAAACTTTCTGCTCTTGAACTCTGAAAAGACAGAAGTTGTTATCTTTGGACCAGAACCTCCAAAAAAGAAACTGCTTAGTCAACTCCTTAATCTGGATAGTTATTTTTGATCAGGATATGTGTTTTAAATCCCATATAAAACAGGTCTCTAAGCTTTCCTTCTTTCACTTTAGGAATATAGCTAAAATTTGAAATATTCTCCACTGGACTGATGCTGAAAAACTAGTCCATGCATTAGTTACTTCAATCCTGGACTATTGTAACTCTTTATTAGCAGGCAGTTTACAAATTGCAATTAAAACTCTTCAGTTGGTGCAAAATGCTGCAGCAAGAGTTCTGATGAAACATAAAAATAGAGTTCATATCTCCCATATTTTAGCTTCAATTCATTGGCTCCCTGTCAAATTTAGAATAGATTTTAACATTCTTCCTTTGACATATAAAGCCATAACTAATCCAACTCCATCATAAATTAGAGATCTGATTACTCTTTATGTCCCTAAAAGAACACATTGCTCTCAGACTGCAGGGTTACTTGTGGTTTCTAGAATCTTTAAAAGCAGAATGGGTGGCAGATCTTTTAGTTACCAAGCTCCTCTCCTGTGGAACCAGCTTCCAGCTTTAGTCCGTGAGGCAAACACCCTGTCTGGTTTCACATCTAGGCTAAACACCTTGCTGTTTGGTTAAGTTTATAGTTAGGAAGAGGTATAGAAGACAACCTAATCTGGTTGGGGGAAGAACTCAGTCTTGACAGGCGGTCCTCCTTTGGTCTACCTTCTTCATGTCTCACTTTACAGTGTGACATAGAGACATGGTTATTTAAGTTATTTCTATAGATATGCTGCTATAGGCTTAGACTGCTGGAGGACAATCTGACCACTTCTCTCTTCTACTTTCTTCCTTTGTCCAATCTGCTTTAGTTACCGTTATTTCAACGTTTTTAACCTTTCATTTTCTCTTAGTGTTTTTCTCTCCATAGTAACCTGGTCTGGCATTTTGTTAGCTGAGACAGCTTCTTGGAGAAGCATATGGGCCGAGATGGTGCCAGTGACGCCTACAACTGTTGCTATAAACTATTTTCTAGTTTCCTCTGCATCTATTTTAGTTTTCTGTCTCTTCAAACCCCCAGTCAGTCGTGGCAGATGGCTGCTTGTACTGAGCCAGGTTTAACTGGAGGTTTCTTCCTGTTAAAGGGGAGTTTTTCCTCCCCATTGTCACTACATGCATTCTCAGTATGAGGGATTGCTTTAAATTCAACGACATCACAAGCCATTGTTTCGATCTGCTGGTTCCAGTGGAGTGAATGCTGCAAGTCAATGACTCGATGCAATCTGCTGGGGTTCCTTGGATTGGAATTTTTTTCAAACTGATTTGTATTGATTTATCCATGATTTTAATTGATTTTCTCGTAAACTGCCTTGAGACGACATCTGTTGTAAATTGGCACTATATAAATAAACTGATTCTTGTCAAGGTTCCTTGAATGTTTTTCTTGGTCTGTCGAAGGATCCCAGAATACTCTAAGAGAGCCCGAGCAACCTCCATGCTGAAATCTGGGATTTAAATCCAGGACCTTCATTATTTGCAAAGGGAACACCACTCACCCGCCCAGAGGACCGAAGAGGTGGCCCGGGGTAGAGCCCCCCGTGACCGCGGAGTAGAGCCCCCAGGCGTATCACCCTACCCGTCCCGCCCGGCCCTGGCCGCCCATGCACGGACCAGGGTCAGGACACATGGCCCAAACGCCTGAGGACCCCAAGGGGCCAGCAAAGACCCCGCCCGACACCCGAGAGAGATAGGTGACCCCAGACAGCCAGCCGTAGCGGGTCGATACAAGCCCCTGTGCCCCCAGCACTGCACCCCAGGGCCCAGTCCGTCCGGAGGTGAGTGCAGCAGCAAGCAGCGAGGAAGGGTGAGGAGGGGGCAGGGCATGACCCCCCCACACGGGAATAGCATGGGAAGGCAGAGGACACCAAGTCACAGACCCAGCCCCACCCACATTTATACACAATCACACGCACTCACTCACTCACTTACTCACTCATTCACACAGTCACTCAAGGTATGGATGGGGTTGGTGGTTGGGGGCGGACCATCCTCTTGTGCAGCCCAGTGGGTGACGCCCAGGACACGAAGCGCCCCCACCGACGCAGTCTCCATCGCCCCAAGCCTACAGACCAACCACCCCCCCATCCCGGAAGCACCCAGGAAACAGGAGCGCAGAATGACCCTTCTCCTCCCACTCTAGCCCAAAATGTTGATGACTAGGATGTAATTAAAATGGTAGGGAAGGGGATGTGGAGGGAAGCATGCCACAGTTTGCAGACAGTGGAGCTCCCCCCCAGCCCCACACCAACCACGAGCCCTTAGTGTCAGTACATGCAAGGAGCCAGGAGCCGCGCAGAACCGGTACGTGATCCCCACTCTCGAGCTGCAGCATAGCCCCACCAGAATATGGCAAATGTTCATATAAATGTTTTGGTATACTAAAACTTAATTTATGATGATTTAGTTTGAAACATGTATTTAATATTCCACAGTCTTCTTTTTGATTCTTGTTCTTTTATAGAATTGAAGAATAATTTTGGAAAAAATAAACAGAATAAATGAAAGCAAAGTAGATTATCACTGCTCCATAACTTTTCAAAAAGTAATATTTTGTATTTTGCAGTGTATAAATATCTTGTATGAAAATTGGCCCCCGATGTTGCACTGATAATAAGGTTTTTCTGCTAAAATTAAACAATTTCTCAGACCACTCATACAGAGAAAGATTAAGCGATGACATAATCTGATGGAAAATTATATATTATCACATCTTTACAAATTAAAACTGTTGACAGTTTTATTTACTGAATGTGTAATGATTTCTAAGTCTTAGAAGCTGAGTGGATCTTGTGAATGAAATGAAAAATCAGAGCATAAGAGAAAGGAAATGCACAGTGGGATGAATAAAATGAGGTATGTGCTGAGACAGTGGGAGATGAAAAGGAGGGAGACATGGAAAGAGATGGAAATTGAAGAGCTGTAGTAAATCAATGTGCTTGTCACATCTCCATCCCTCAGGATCCATGTTTTTTAATCTAATTAGCCAGCCTGGTCTTTGTGCTGCCGATCTATCAGCGGCAAAGTTTCAAGGTCAAACCCTCCTTCTGAGGTCTGAGCAGGAATAGCGCTCCTGTCAGTATTCAATTACAGCTTAGCCTCACACTCTCCACCTCCATAGCAGACCTCTTTGTTTGGCAAGGCAGCAAGTAGAAATCTCCTCATACATGTGTTTGCTCCCTTTTCCACTTCACTCACAATGTAAACACACACACTGCAGAATCTCTGATTACACTAATGCACACTCATTACGACCTAGAGGAATAATTCAGGGCTGCGTTGAACTCTGCATGTAAAAGTCAATCAGTCTATCAGACTCAGTAAATTAGCTCCTGCCTCATCAGTAAATGTATTTATATGCATAGAAAACTTTCTGGATCGCCATTCAGATCCCTTGATTCATCTATGGTCTCTTGGGGGTTTGTTATGTGCATAAAATTAATTTGAGAGTGGTAAAACGTTACTGTTCTTGATTCACAGTGTGTCCTTCAGGAAGTGAGGAGAGGGGAATTGACATCTAACATCTAAATCCGATTGTGGTAATAGGGACACCAACATTCTACTTTAGAAAGTAGCCTGTTTGGAAAGGATAGAAGTCTAGTGTGGATCTATTTTTAATACTAGTATCAATTTAATTTCAGTGTGCTTCATTATCAGGCCTTTCACAGCTGAATGTTTTAGCAATTGCTGAATTCAGTAATTTGATATAGTTTGCATAAGGATGCATCTAAACTTTACAGGGTGGTACCTCTCAACGATTGTACTTGGGTTCCCACATTCTAAACCATTGTATTTTAACTTTATCTTTATACTTGGGTCCGTCCTTCTGGTAGAAGGGGACCTTCAGTTTCTCAAAGAGTAAACAAAAAAGAAAAAGAAAAAAAAAACTGAAAAATGCAGGAACCCTATGGGAATTGCAGTCGACATCATTTAGAGTTTATCATTATTTATTGGGAAATGGACAGAATTTATATATATTGCTTATCCGTCATCTTTGGCTAAGGTTGAAACTCTTTCACAGGCAACAATCATGGATGCTAAGAAGTGGTTCGAAAGGTTTATTGATAAAAAAGGTATGATGTAAAGGCAGGTTTATTATTAATAAAAAATGTCCGCAGAGCTTTTACTGAAAGATGATGTTCAAGAAGAAGTGAGTATGTCCAGTGGAACTTAGGTGGGCAGGTGATGAAGAGAGTGTCTTTGTGTGCTTCCAGGTTGGAGTGGTGGGCTAATGAATATTGGAGGGGAAAGAATTTTGTAAGACAAATGGGGGACGTAGGAAACAGCTGAGGAGGAGAGCGGAATTGTGTACTGACAGAAATGTAAAAGATGAAGAACTCAAAACAAAAATTTGAAACCGGCATAAACAGTGACAGGAAGAATCATCAAACTTAGAAAAAAAGTCTAGAACTCTCTGTCATGATCTGTGTTTTTGTTCTGTTTAGTTTCTTGTAGTTTTCTTGTTTTACTTTTTTATTATTAGTTATTGTTTTCTTTTGGTCATTTTCTATTTTGGTTTAGTCTTTGTTTTGTAATTTTTTTCTGTGTTCTCCAGTTCCCCCTGCTCTCTATAACTCGTCTCTCTCTGTCTAATCTCATCATCACTTGCACCTGTTATCAATCATCTGGTAATCTGCTCCACCCCTCCACCTCCTGCTCCTCAGTATTTAAGCATCATTCAATCATTCACTCACTGCAGGATTGCCCGTCACCTTACCTCTCCTCGCTGTCTCTGTGCTCCTTCTTCTGCAAGTCCTCACCGTCTCCCAGTAAGCTTTTCCCCCTGCTCGCTTGGTTCTCTGTGCTGGTTCTCTCTTCTCCATTATTTTCCTCAGTTCCCCTTCTTAGATATTTCCTTAGGGTTTTGTTTCTTGTTTATTTTTCCCATCTGTTGTTCCTCTGCTGTTTTTTTATTTCTATTGTTTTGTTCTTTTCTCAATTCTTGGTTCCTGCGTTCCTCTTCTATTATCCGTTTGTTTACGTTCTAGTCCCGCGTCATCCCTGGTTCCTTCTCCACTTCTCGTTTGTCTCTGTTGATGTTCAGGCCATTATTCTTTTTTTAAATAAATCATTTATTTCTCACGTAATTCCACCTCTGCTTGAGTCATTATCGCTGAATCCTGACACTCAGTCTGTTTTGTATTTGTTTTAGTTATTTAACAAATATTTTAGTACATTGTGTAATACCCTCTGTTCCCAACTATTTTTTTTTAAAATCAAAGTAATAATGTTTAATAATATTTTAGCCTTTCCGATAATTAATTAAATTCTTTATTTGCATCACAGCAATCAGATTCTTGTCATTTCAGATTAAGTTTGTTTTTAGTTATAGGCTCCAGGTCTGTAGCTGAGAAGTTATGTGCTTGATTCTATTCAAATCCAGTCAAAATCCAGTCAGAAACATTAGTGCTACTTTAAGTCAAGATTTATGTTAGTAAAATCAATCGATTACTTCCTTGACCCGTAAAGTAAAACAGGAATGAAAAACTTAGCATCCGAATTCCAAAGCAGTCATCAAAATAAATAAAACCAGACCTAAAGTGAGACTAATAGTTTTTTTTCCTTGGTCAGAACATAAGAAACATTCATAGAAATGTATGTGTTTGTGTATTTCTACAATCTAAAAATTATTTTATGTTGCCTTTTGAGTAATGTTTGCATCCTCAATGCCTGGGTTATTAGCACATGTCAGTGCTTAATGCAGTTTGAATAATAAGCTCTCATGCCAGCTTCAGTGTTCCACAAGTTCTTTTGCATTTATTCCATGGTTGATCTGCACATTTAACACCAAAACACATTAAGTTCAAAGAGCACAGAACCTAAACAGCATGATAGCTAAAAATTCTTCATATGGTGAGTTCAAATTTAGAATTGTTTGAAAAGGAGACACCCATTGACAGTAAAATACTTCAATGGGTGTGCATCCCATGTTGTGAATGACCTAACAAGAACGTTATAAAGCCATGAGCCCTTACCAATTACAAATAAAGAAAGCCAATAATGAGTTTTTTAATGAAGTATATGTACAGAAAATATGTGGGTTTATGTAGTAACATTTAAGATTGGTTTTAGCTTCATCAGTTTCAGAATTATGGTTTAAGTATCTTTAATACAATTTCCATCACCTTGTCCTCTGACTTCTTTCTTTTCCTTGTCTGTCTCAGATTCCCTCTCCTTCTACTCTGTTACTCCCATTTCCCTGTCAGGTTTGATCTATTTTATCTTTTTAACCGTAAGATCAGAGAAGATTTGATTTTTGAAAAATTACTGTCTTTTTTTGTTAAATTATGTTTTAACATCTTGCAGCCTACAGCGTTTTAAGATTTTACAAACATTGGCCCTGTGAGCCGTATTCCCTTAAAAACTAAAGGATAGAAGACTCAGAAGGAGAACAGAATAAATTATTACCTGCTGAAGATGATGTATTTAAGAGAAACACCTTTCAGAAAAAACAACAAAAGATGACACCAGATCCAAGAGCTGCATACTCTACAGACAATACATGTGCATAAAGCAGTTTTTTGGGGTAAATCATCTTTATAAATCAGCTTGGGTGTAAGTACAATTTTCTGCCTGTCATTCTGTATTATCCCATATATTTTTGTATTTTCTGAAAAAAACCAACAAAACAAAAACATGGTACTAGAGAAATTTGACTACAATGATAACTAAGTAAAATGTAGCATAAGAAAAAGATGAAGAATAACCTAAATAAACCATGTAATAACCTTCAGATGCATGAAAGCTGCATTTTCAATTTGTTTGTAAAATAAAGTGTTTTTTTTGGAGTCAATTAATATATCCTGTCTCAAAGTCTTTCTTTTGTGCTGAGTTCAAAAGACCTCAGATAAAACATTTGTTTGCAAAAACATGTCCCTCTCCAATGCCTATGTGTCACATTTCTCATATATAATGTTCTTTGAAAAAAATACGAATTATATGCAACAGTTTGTGTGTGTTTACCTTAAAATGTTTGATTTTCTTGATGAACAACATTTAACTTCTGTTTTTTTCTCCTGTTCTGTGTTCATTAAATTTCCATATTTAAATTCCCTCATATTCCGTAACATAATATGTTGATTTGCAATATCTTTGGTTTTTGCCAGCGGTGGTTTAATTTCCGATATTATTAGAAGCTAAAGTTGTGTAGATATTTTAATAACAGTGAATAATACAACATTAACATTAAATTACAGCACTTTTTAATTTGGTTCCCATGGTATTAGATGGATTTCTATTTTATGACATGGTGTGATTTCAGAAAACAGTAATAGAAGACACATTTTACCAACCACGTTTTTTAAGAACGACATTGGGAATTTGTGCCACTCTGACCTCAATATACACATCTATACTTACCAGCAGCTCCATGGTCTGTGTCTGAACACCTTTCCATTTTCTTATTTACCAAAACAACAATTCAGTCAATCATTTGACAGTACTTGGTCCTGTACAGTAGATATGGTGAAAATATCATATAAAGAGTTTAACCTGTGCACCAGAAAAAGAAAGAAATGTTATTTCTGTGGTTTGTGTAGTTGTAAGTATTTCAACAATGGGAGTGCTGGGACCTTGACAGACAGGGACTGTTTGTATGGAAAACTTAGGTGTCATAAAGTGTAGGGCTGAGAAAAATGTTTAGACCGACAGACAGACAGATAATAAACTGGAGAATTTCCGGCCAGAATTTGACAACAACAATGCAAAGGCATGGAGTCCAGCTTCTGTTTGTGTTGGAAATTTTAAACTAATCATTAATGGACCTAACGTATAGACCACTTTTCTAATAAGTTAAAGCAACTGAAGACAGAAGCCACATTCACCCAATCTCTCACCACGCAGATATATTTGTAGTTCAATACCTATAACATTATGCAACTTGTGGTTAGGTGCCTTGCCCAGGTTCACATTAACATGTGACAGGAGGAAGCTGGAATTGAAGCTTCAATCAGCTAATTGCAGGGCAACTACTCTAACCACTGTAACAAAATAAAGTGTCATAGTAGGTGAGATACTGACTGCCCTGTACCATGCACCCCGGAAGAAAAGCTTAACTGTTCTAATTTGGAACACACAGTGCTTGCATGTCAAACCAGTTTCATTCACAATGGAATACAAGTAGGAAGTCATTCCCATCAGCACAGTTTCTTTCTTCTGTTCACATATTTCTATATTTTGTTTACACATGAATGAATTCCTTAATTAATACTTAATTTAGGCACACATGCCTAATTTCTTTAAAGTATCAAATTACCTTGTTATTATACAAACTGTGGATAATTTGGATGGAACTTGTATGAGCAGCTCGCTTTAAAGGTCTTCAAAAGATAATATGGGGTGTTTCTGCATATAAAAGTAATTACCTAAATTTGTTCTCTGGATTATTGCAAAACAACCTGTGCTATACTGAGTGGATGATTGAAGGATTTTCTTGAGCTTACTATATGGCCTGAAATATCAGATGATATACTAAGTGTTTCTGCATTATAAAGCTCCTTCCATTTCTGAAAAGCTCTAAATCAGAATCCCCTTCCCTGAAGCTACCTAATGACAGTGTGATGGCTAAGAATGTGGATAAAAACAGGATAAATATTAATTGTCTCAGGATTTTTAAAAAGTGGCTCTCTGTTTCCTTATTAATTTGTCATCGCAACTGAAAATACCCGGAACCTGTTTCCCTGCCATTTTACAGCACCACTGAATGGGCTTTACAGACGATAAAAAAAAAACACTTTCTTGAAATGGGAATATGAAACAAAAAATAGCAGGTCTTGAGGTGAAACGTGTTACCATTGATTAAATATTAAAATGCTTTTAAGGTTTAAACTCTACTCCTCTACCTGCAAGACTTTATGGTAACAGTGTCAAGGCTGTCTCTTTTAAGACACAAACTAATAGACATTACACAGGCAACTGTACTTTATCTTGGCTTTTATCTAGACTGTGTTCTTCTTTTTTTTCCTCCCTCTTGCTTCATACCTTTGTTTTTAAAAGGTCTCGGCCTTTCTTATGTTTGCATCACTTCTCACTTGGAGTTAGCTAGAATCAGACTTATGTAGGTTTTATTAATGGGTCAAACCAATTTGAATGTCAGTAAGTAAAGCAAGCAAGCAAGGCATAGTAGTGTGAGTGAAATCAAGGTAAAGTAAAGTAAACGTAAGTAAATAATCTCTATTTATAAAACCCTTTAAAACAGAACATAGCTGTGACAAAGTGATGTACATAAAAGCTCAATGTAAAAAAAACATAAAGCATTAAAACCATATAAAATCAGTAAAAACAATAAAACAACAACAGTAAACAGTCCCATACTGGGTTAGAAGCCTGGGAATAAAAATAGGTCTAAAGACGAGTTTTAAACTGGAAAGTGAAGAAGCTTGTCTAATATGAACTGGTAGATCATTCACAGTTTAGGACCAGCAACAGAGTAGTCCTGAGGCACCGGGTAGAAGCATATAGATGGAGCAGCTCAGAGAGGTAGATACATAATCTTCCGTCTAACACTGATGACAGTTTTCTAAAAAATGAATGCTTTAGATTTTAGTATTGATATTTGGCCATGTGGATTTCAATGACATTTTCAACAACAACAAAAAAACAGCAATCCCTCTTTCTATAAAAGGAAGTATAAATAGATCAACATTTATAACTGAAAATCCATTATATACCCCTAAACTGGGAGTTTCATTGCTTGAGTGAAGTGTGATCAATAAAATAGTTTTTATTTGAACAGCTTACACATAATTATTATTGATGATTGACAGCAACCTTGTATTGGTGGATTAAAATTCAATAATACAGATACAAGGTCTGGAATGTCTACAATGTTGGTGATTTGGCACCACTAAAAAAATTACTAAGTAAAAATACCTAAAAAAAGTCAAGTCACCTCTTGCAAGCTCAGCAGCATCGGTACCTTCAGAGGCAGTATTGTTTCATAAAAGAGCTCACACAACCAACCCTTAAAATGAATATCCCAAACTAACACAATTTAGTTAAAGGATTCCAGAAAGATAACTTACCAAGAAATATTTAGAAGGCCAAAAGAGTGACTGAATTTATCACTCTAGAAAACTGACATCTCACTGTGATTGAGCCATGGAACATCTTTCCCTTGTAACACAACCAACAAGGATATATGGAGTTCTGTTTGGCAGTAAATACCTAGCATCAAGACACGTTAGATTTGATAAAAAAAAGGTAAGGCCCCATCCCTAACATTCTCTAATACGGCAGGACAAGTAACCAATCAAAGTGAAGGTCATTGGAAAATAGTGAATTAGAATTTACTTTGAGTGAGACAGTTGATAATTTCTATTATTCATCTGTGCTATTAGTATTTGGCGTTGGTTTAAATACCTAATGTCACAAATGAATTACAAACTTCTCTATAAACTAGTTTGTAACTATCTACAAGGGGAATTTTTTCTGTTGTAAAGTTAAATTATACGGAACTGTTATTTTCAAAGAAGGCTACCGTTTTACTTATTATGTAATCAAAGAGTACCGGAAACTGGAAGTGTTTAAAAGCCCACATTGTACATACGTATTGCACAAATAAAAACAATGGTTTTAGAGCATTGGTTTTGGAAATGTGTCAGTTAAGCTTAATGAAAAATTCATTATTTGAGGCTTTTGTAAACTGTACAAATTCAAAATACTCACTTTTGGGTTATGGTTACCTGAACCTTTGATAATGGATGATAAATGGATATTCCTAAAAATCTCTAATTTATTTACCATTTCTGTGACAAAGACATACTTTGGATTTATGACCAAAATCTCATCATTTTGAATGCTAAAACGTGTAGATACAACAATCTACTTAAACAATCCTGCAGCCATGAAGCATTTGAACAAGTTCATAAATCAAGATTTTCAGTAAGGAATGAAAAACCCGGTTGCTGCGTTCTGTGCACATACAGCGTAAGCGCTGAATACAGCTCCATTAACACCTACACACAGTGTGAACACAAAGAACATAAAAGACAAAATGAGGTCACCCTTGAAAACAAAAATCAACCGTCACCCGATCAAAGTGCCCGCATTGTGACAACTGGGCTGTGCATTGCAGAGAAAATTCATCACAGACAGCCTGTCCTTGTTCTTACCTGCTTTATTAAACATGACACATGCAATACCAGCTGGCGTTCATTAACCATGTTTTTGTATTGGCAAACGATTAATAGATTTGTAAGAACCAACCAAAGCAGAGAAAATGAGCAAGCCTGTTCAAACAATAGAAGAATTCAGGAGAAGAAAAATGTCACTGAATGTACGCAAAATTATAATATTACAAACACCAATTTATTATGAATTTGAGCAAAACAATGATAAGTAGAACATCTACAGTGTTCTTAAGTATTACAAGTACAAGTACCTTCTGTTCTTACAGAGCTCAAATTGCTGACCTGCAGGATTTTACAATTTGCTGTTATATTTACATGTCACTTAAAAAAAACATCAATGTTAAAACAAAAGGAGAGCCTGTATGGCCAATGTAGATATACCTTTGCTGTTATAACAACCCTGATAAAGCATAATCCAGATGCTTAACTGGGTGGATTTTTGTGGAAATTTAATGCAAAATTAGCTCCTCAAATTGCTGTGCTTCTAAATCCATGCTTGACTAATTTTTGCTTTGTTGCATGGTGCATTATCCCACTGAAAATGGCTGCAGTAATCAGACATCATGCATAGTTTGCAAAAAAAATTATTATGTAACAAGGGGTATGTGTCCTTAAAACGTCTATATAGATGAAGGACTCAATATTTCACCAATCACAACATTCAACTTGAGAAAAGAGAATGAATAATCCATGGGATGTAAAATAAAGGAAAGCGTGATTATTAAAATCCAAGCTAACTCCAAAATCAAGCCACCTTCCTATAGGTTCTGTGTCTTTGAATGTATCTCTGACCAAATCTGTATGACCAGTGGGCATCTCTAGGGACCCAATTTGTATCAATCTGTACATGTTTTAAATGGGTCAGATAATACGGAGTTGTTATGTATCCTACCAGAACTATGCAGATGATACTCAGATCTGTGTGTCACTGACAGTAGGGAAACAAACTTGTAGATTTATTGTGTCATGGTATTAAAAAGATCAATGTATGGATGCAAAACAATTTTCTCCAGTCAAAGTCGGCGAAAACTGAAATCATTGTTTATGGCCCACAAAATAAAACATACAGTGTCAGTGACCTTAAGGCTGGTGCTCTTGAACCTAAAAATAAGATTACAAATCTTGTGGTATTATTGAATTTTGACCTGAACTTTAGCACCATATTAAATCAATACACATCAGTAGAAACTCAGTTAATTTATACAGCACCAATTTACAAAAGATATCATCTTGACCAAAAAAGCACTAACAACAAAACAAAAAAGTCAACACTTGAAATAAATTATGAAGATACAGCAAAAGACAAAAAGTGGCAAGGTTGTGATTAACAACATAATGTTCACCTACTGCCCCACCAATATGCAGAATGTGCAGATAAAGAAAATCCATGTTATAACACTAAACTGAATTTTTTTGTAATCTGTTGCCTGATTCTCATAAATAGAATGACAATATAATCCTAAACCACAATTTAGATTTAGCAAGGTAGACTTAGTCTATGTGAGAATTTTACTCGACCACGCTTTTGAAGTCATTTAAGATATTGTATTCTCTAACAGTGACATTACTGTTTGTACTGACTCTATCATCAGCTTGTTGTTCTCGGTTGCCCAATTGCTGCAATTACTGCCTTTTGTTTCTGGAGCTATTTGGGGAAACCTATTATCAGGATTGGGGAATAGAGATGTTCTTGCAGCTTTGGTATTTAACATGAAACATCAGTATGTATGCCTTAACACAAAACAGAGTGAGACTGAAAAAGCCAAGAACCGCAGAGGGTTAGCTTCAAACAACCAATTGGTATGAGCAAGGTACTGTAAATATTTTATGGTCAAAGTACAAAGCAACCATTTAATTTTGCTAAATACACCTCAACAGGTTTTTTAAATGCACATTTTAAATTGCTCATAAATCATTGTTACCCTGAAGTCCAGTCCTTAGATACATCTAAAATCTCAAGGTAGATCTCAAGGATTTGACTTGGACATCTCTCTGTCCTATATTTTCTAATAATTGTGTGAATATAAACTACTATAATATAAACTACAATAAAACAATGCCTTATTGAACCATATGTGAGAAAATATAGAAAAGTGCCAGTGATTGTTTACTCAAAACATACTTAAGAAAACTGATCACCTGATTAAAAGATGCCACAACTATGACTCAAAACATCTTCTATGAGGAACCAAGAAATGATCCAGCAAATATGGCTTCACAAAGCATTTAAATGTTCTCTTTGTCATGCATGTCAAGCCAAGAATCTTACAAGGCAAACTGGTTGGTGTCCTGTTGTCTCTCTGTACCCATCTATTAGAGAAAAGCCAATGAGCAGGATGTGCCTCAAAGCACATCAAATGTTTCCATATTGAATTGATCTTTTTGTTAGATGTAATGCTGAACGGTTTCATCCAAAATGTTTTATAACCAACTTCCTGAACTGGTAATGCTAAATGGGTTAGCATGAGAGGAAAATTCTGAAGGAGGTCGGGATTAAACAAAAATGTGATATAATGTGATTCTGTCTAATTCAATTCAGTTCAGTTTTTTTTTTAATGTAAATATGTTGTCTTGAGGCAATTTAAAAGAAAAATAATTTAATTCCAATCATAACAAATATTTATTTGAAGTTGAATGTTAGCTATTTTTCATTGGAAGTATCTATTGGTTTGATGCAAATATGATGCATTACTAAATACTACATTGCCAAAAGTATTCCCATATATCCTAAATCATCTAATTCAGATGTTTAAACCCATACTTGGCTACAGGTGGACAAAGTAAAACTCAGCGTGCTACTGCATAGCTTTGCTTGCTTTCAGGAGTTCAGCGAATCACATAGCTCTACTCTTTTAAAATGCCACATGTGCTAGATGTCCAGTAATAACATTTTCTCAGTGCTAAATAGTTCACAGTTAGGTGTATTATAACAAGGTACAAGCAATTAGAAATGACAGCAACTAAGCCACAAATTGGTAGGTCACACAATATCAAAGGGTAGAATCAGAAAAGAGTGAAGTATACTTTGTAGAGGTCACAAACTTTTAACAAAGTAACAAATTATAACTTCACACCTCTAGAATGGATGTGGCTGTCGTGTTAGCTGATGGAATCAACTTTATGGAAAGGTGAAGAAGCTGTGTATGTATCACTTGTTTTCTAATTTAAAAAACCTTGTTCTGTGACTTCCATAATATATAAAAGTTATTAGAATTACAGCAGACTTAAAGTATCAACCTTAAAAGACATTTTTTTATGAACAAACTTTACTGCCACAGTATAGCTGGATAGCTTAGCAACAATATTAGTGATTACCTACCTGTTTTTAGTATTAAAAAGTATAAAATAAAAATAACACACCTCAATTAGATTGTCTGAAATATGTAAGATTTTGGATTTTTTTTCCAAGTTATACCTATTTTGAGAAGTGTTGATGTTTACAAATTATAGACCCATCTCAGAACTTTAACCATTTACAAAAATCTTAAAAAAAACAACTAGATGGCCTTTTTAACAAACAAACTAAATCAAAAAGGTTCACTCTAAAGGCAATTATGGAGCTGGTGGAGCAAATATTTACAAGAAAGACAAGGGAGCAGGAGTTTTAGCTCATATCAAGATCTTCTATTATTCCATTCACTCCTTTTTTTTTGTTGAAAAAAATGAAGATATGGTGTGAGGTGCACAAAACATGCTTGGCTAAAAAGTAATGTTAAGGACAAATATTAGTTTGTGAATACAACTATTGTTGATTCTGTCAAATCAAAAAGAACACATGGAGTTCCACCAGGCTTTGTACTGGTATCTTAGATATTCTTAAGGTACATAAATGATATATGCAACGTCTTGCTAAGGAAAACATTTAAACCTACTCTTAGACCCAGCTGACACCTAACTCATTACAGTAAAACAGTGGTTTGACATTAATAAGCTGTTTATCAATTTTGAACAAAACAAGATATATTATATTTGGTTTAGGAAAAGAAAAGTAAAACCAAAGCCATTTACAAGTTGGTGGGGTACAAATAAAAAGGAATCAATATTTCTGAAAAGCCTAATTTGAAATCACATATAATTCTTCTTACTTTCTGAAAGTACGGGGTAATACTTATAAAACTAACATTTAACTGATCCCCACCAAAGTTTTATTAATTCTTACATCTTAAAATAGCAAGAACTGATGGATCTAATTTTGACAGTGACATATAAAACTCAAAACCAAATGCTTTTAAACATTTTCAAGAAGATGTTCCAGAAATTATACATACAAACTTAGAGAAATGGGTATTGTTCACAAAACTGAAGTCAGGACTAGTTTAAAACGTCTGTACGTATCTGTCAGAGGAATAAACCTGTAGAACAGTCTGGATGAACAGAAAACCAAAGAAGAATCAAAATTAAGTTAGTCCTACAAGAACACAATATAAACCTGTGGAATAGATAATCAGCCTTAAGGGCTACAAAACTATAAATACATTTAAAAATAACAACTAATTTATTCTATTAGAAAACCCTAGAAGAATCAAAATAAAGGTAGTCCTACAACAACACAACATGTAAAATATACAGCTTGCACAAATCAATATGTGTGTCTAAGTTATGCATGTATATTTAAGTATATATGTTTATGTATGCATTTATGTAATTGTGTATGCGCATGCGTATTTGTAATGTATGTACTTTATTTTGAATGTTTCTGTAGCTTGGAATAGGCAAGCGGTGATTATCTTTCAATTTTCTTTTGTTTGGAGTTTCCCATTAAAATTGGGGTAGTTTAATAAGTTTTAACATCAGCCTAAACTTTGTTGGTCAGGAACACAAATCTACCAAAATATTAAGGAACCTGTGATATGTGTTGTACATTTCAAATGAATGAATATATTTTTCCAAATTACCTTATGCATAAGTGTCACAAACAAGATCTACTTTACAGTTTTACAACATACATTGTTTCATATGAATTGTGCTAAACTTACACACGCAAAAAAAAGCTTCCTTCAGTTTCAGATTTTATTCAATTCTCTACCACACCTTAATGATTATTGATGCATATTATCATTGAATGCAATGTGCTTAGTGTGCTTTAAATTGAATTTAAAAGCATACATTTTCTTTGATGCTGCAGGTTTGAAATCAGAATTCATTCAACAGAGCTTTTAGATAATAAATAAATAAATACAAAAAAACATGCACTCTCTTATGCTGCTAGTTCAGCATCTTCTGCCTGATTTATTCAAAAACTCTGTGACTTGTTCCTTTGCTGTAGCATGCAATCATTGTCTGAAATATTTGAAAATGTGGTCAAAAAGATGTGGAAAATGGCTTTAAATCAAACTGAAAGCTGATTGTATGAACCTTTTTGTGCTGGTAATGTTTATAACAACCTAACAACTAGTAATCTAGGAGGTGAAAATCACTAACTCAAACTGCGTAAGACACATTTATGTCCATAACTATTTTCATGTGGAATAGAATCACCAAAGTCTGCATGAAGACTGCTAATTCATCTAAATTTAGAAAAAGCTATTAGCAGTTGTATTTTTCTTCCCGCCTCGTCTTCATCAGGGGCTTTGTGCATTCTTTAATACAGATACACAAAACAAACCTTTAGAACAACATTTGTAAAGGAACATAAGCCTCAAAGAGTACTTAATGAAACCATCTGCAAAAGGTTGTTAGCAGTCACTGCTTTTCTTATGTAAACTTTATAATACCCCTCCATCGCTGCTATAATAAGAAAAGGCATTTAAGAGGTTAACAGGAAGAGAGGTGCTTCTAGAAGGCTACAAAAAATATATATTTTGGATGTTATGCAATGCCAGTTACATAGAAAAAAATATTTTTTCAACTTTTTTGAACACTATTGTGCCATTTATAACAACAAACAATGACACCAACCTTTTCCCTGTAGTTAATACTAACAAGACTTGTCTTTATGAGAACAGATTTTTTTTTTTTATTGAACTTAAAATGAAACCAAAACAAAACAAAACAAAAACTGGTTTAACTGTCATGAAGGTTTAAAAATAATGGAAGCAGAGCACTGATAATCTTTGGATGACCGGTCAAACATAAAGGCTAATAAAGAATCGAATAAGCTCTTTTGTTCTTTTTTGTGTACAGTTAACATATATATAGGAGAGTTGGAATGAAATAAAAGATAAGAACTCCCATCTAGTAATTTAGTATTCAGCCCCCTTGAACTGAAATTTTGCAGAATTTCAGGCTTCAAACGATAGGATATCGTAATTTTTTGTGAAAAATCAACAAGTGCGACACAATCGTGAAGTGGAATGAAATGTATTGCATACTTCAGACTTTTATTTAAAAAAAAAACTGAAAAGTGGAGCATGCAATAATATTTGGCCACCTACGTTGTAGTGCCACATTTTGCTCTGATTACAGCCGCAAGTCTCTTGGGGTATGTCTCTATCAGAGACATGCCCATCAACAGACTGAAATTTTTATCCCTTTCACATTTCTTTAGGGAGCAGCGCAGCTTTATTTTTTGCCAAATTTCTTGGCAACCGCAGCCTTTAACAAAACAGCTGTGCTACTAGTAATAAGAAATAGCTATCTAAATTCAATACAGGGCTGCACAGTGCAGCAAGAAGACTGTGGGTTCAATTCCACTTTGGGTCTTTCTGCATGGAGTTTGCTTTTTTTCCCTGTGTACGCGTGGGTTCTCTCTCCTGTTACTCCGGCTTCCCCCCACTGTCCAAAAACATAACTGTTAGGCTGATTCGGCACTCTAAATTGTCCTTAGGTGTGAGTGTCTGTATGAGATGCTGTTTGACCTGTATGTCTCTGTGTTGCCCTGCGATGGACTGACAACCTTTCTCGCCCAACGTAAACTGGAGATAGGCACCAAACCCGACCCCAAAAGGGACAAGGATGTACAGAAAATGGATGGATGGATGGAATTTGATACATCGCTGTTCAGTAGCAGGTTTTAAGTAAATTGAAACTGAATGTGGAGGCTGTATTTAACTGATAAATACAGCCATAATAATCATAAAATACTTATTGATACTGTTGGAAAGGTAATCACTGCTTTATAAAGTAAATCTGACAAAGATAATTTGTGGTGTTCCACAAGGTATTAGCTCTATTTTTTTGTTCACATGTAGTGGGCATTTACATAAAAAAAAGAATACAATGAGAATACTTCAAAACACGTATGGTTTCCTGTTAGAAATGAAAGATGGCACTCCTCTGCACTTCAACGGAGCAGTTTGGGTTGCAAAAACAACCAAGCACAAAACATTTGAACCAATGTAAAAAAGCAGCACCTCTGAAAACATTGACTTTTTTCCACTAAATGCATGGCTGAAATAATAACAATAATTGTAAATGAAAAGTCAGTGCCGCTTTATGTGTTACAGACTGATATTTTACCATGTATACAAGCAAACTGAAATAAAGATTCCAAATCTCAACTTCAGTCATGTTCATAAGTAGCTGTTATTAGCTATGTAATTATTTGTTTTTCCAGGAACATGCATATGTGTGGATAAGGCCTCAGACAACTATTATTCAATCTGTATAATCCTCCTAGTTCAGATTGTAGAGTTTTAAAGCATTTACTAACATACACAAGGTAATATTTTGAAGTCATTAAAACATCCACAGTGGATGGGTAAGAATTTTCAGGATGTTTATAATGAAGCAGAAAAGTAATTGTTTATCACTCCAAAAATATATTTTCCCAGATTTAGAACACAATAAATGAGAAAACTATTTGTGTCGTATCTGTGAGATTGGGCACTGGTTGAGCCTGGGTATGCGTGTTTGTTTTTGTACCTTCTCCTCTGCAGGTGGTTATGGGCAGGTGTGGCTTCCAGCTGACGCTCATCAGCTGTAATCAAGGAGCAGTGTCTGGAGGAGTGTGTTTCCTGAGGCAAACATCAGATGGTTAAGTTAGTAAGCATGGTAAGGTGCCCAGCTCTCTTCCAGCTCTAAGTATAGGTTACATTATTTCTTTCATGTACTCACCTCCAGTGACTTGGCGTCTTCGCAGTCCGTCTGCCTCGGAAGGATCAACCCTGGTTCCCTGAATAAAGTTTCCACCTGAATTGCTGTGGATATTTTTAAGAGCAGGGTTTCCAAAAGGTACGTGCACCATTTATGGTACTCTAGCTGCCACTACGTGTACGGATACGGTGGATCTATGATTTCAAAAAAGTTAACTTGCAAACTAATAAATAAGCAAGTCATAAATCATTTGAATTTTTTAATTTTTTTATTATGTTTCACGATAAACATTTTTGTCATTTTTCAAATGTGGGTACAAGTTTTAATAAAATGAACACAGGCTCGAATATATATGTCACACTAAACACTGTTGAGAGTGATCCCACCAGACATTACAGGCCACATTAATATAGGTAAGTAGCCCATTTAACCTTCTGTAACCTCCACAAAACTGATTTAGAAATTGCAGCTTAATAATGTTCGTCCGTCTGGTTGTCTCAGACTGTCCCAGAGCCCTGGACATAGTTTGAAAATCCTCTTTTTTCGTCAAACTGTGATGCTGTTTGTTCCTGTCATTGGTGTTTGATTGATTTTCATAATTCAAAAGGCGAGAGCGCTTAGACTGGTAAATATGTTTAGAAACCGCTGACTTGAAAGGATTGTAGTAAATGGATCTATATTTAAATGTAACTTTATTCAAGACTTTTTTTTTTAACTTATTTTAAAAACTATAGATGTTTCTTGCTTTTTTCCCCCCCAGCAATTTACTTTCAAAATTTATAGTAAAACTGCCCACTATACAATAAAAGTCCAAGAAGCAGCCAATACCAGTAAAGGGGCAACCATAAGTGCAGGTTGAATTTATGCTTTGAGGGTAAAATGGGGCCTGTAATCTGACACAAAGGAATTACTTGTGGAGTTCAGGGTTGTAAAACATGCCCTATTGAGCTAAGAACAACTCATCAAATTGATTGAACATATATTTTTCAGTCAATTATTTTCTTTACTCACTTTATGGCATTAAGGGTCGCTGGAGCATATCCAGCTTTCATTGGTTGAGAAGCGAGGGGGACAATGGACAAATTGCCGGTAAGATATTTGTGACAAACAACCTAGAACAAATCCTTCTATTTTCAGTTTAATTTCACAGTTTATCAATCAGCCAATGAACCTATCAAACAAACATTATATATACATATATAAATAAAGTAGTTTATTTCAAACACTAAAGAGAAAACAAATCAAACACAGATAAAACAAATAAAAGTAATCATAGTAAAAACAAATAAAAGTCGAGCAAAACCAGTCAAATATTGCAGATAATTGAGTGTGGAATGACAGTATGAATTAAAAATGGAGAATCTTGTCTTATGAAATGATTAATGCAGTGCTAATTCACTAAAAGTGAAGTCACTTCTTGGATAGTGGCTTTGTTACCTTTAATCTGAATGATTGATTTGAACCTCACTTTGTAAGTGAGTAGTAAAGCCGAGCATTATACTTAAGATGGACACCAAGCACCCTGTGAAAAACAGTTAATGGATGATGCTTGACCCTACACATAAGACTGTAGAACTGAGAGACCTACTGTATTGCTAATACCAAAAACATTTTACTAAAAATGAAGATTTGATTCTGGTGACTCCTAAAGACTCTGTTTTAGTGAGCTTTGCACAATATGTTAAGACAGGAAATTAGCTAATAGTGAGTGCGTTAAGACATGTATATTCCAAGGTTAGGATCAAACTTCATATAGCTCCTCAGAGACTCATGCCCTCAGTATATGGGGTTCCTGATCAAATGCTAAAGCATGTTAAAGCTTGAAAGGTTGTCTTTTAGCAAGTATTGTAATAAATGCATGTTGACATGATGGCCAAAGACTGTAAGCCATAGTTTTTGGCAGCGAGTATTGATTCATCTCCATAAGTTATAGAGGGAAATCCATGAGGATATGTTATGTGCATTTGCCTTGGCAACCAACACTGCAGGTTTAGAATCATGCAAAGTGTAGAGTAGTTCCCTATATGGAAAACTAAATCGGTCTGATGGAGTTGCTACCATGATCAGGCAACTGTCTGGTTTAACAACATGAGCTGAGGATGTTGTGGCTCTATGTGAGTCTATGAGGACAATGACTTAACAGAGGAAAACCTAACATGCTTTAATCAGAAGCAATACCTTTGCAACAGGCTCGACTTAGGCCCTGATTCTTACACTTTGTAAAGCATCACCCACAGTATATCTGCTGCAAAAAGAGATTGAGCGTTCACACCTACAAATGGGTCATGCTATTAAAAAAATCCACAAAGCATCTGTAACCACTGTATGTCAAGATTCTGTGGGAAGAAGAAGAGCCTTAAAAATATGTTTGAGTCAACTTCAAACCTACCTGTGATTTTTGAAAATCCAAAAAGAAAGCCAATAAAGATAAAACATTATTATTGAAGATATACAATTATTTCTTAAAATAAATTAGAAAGTTTTCTCAAAAAATTCAAACAAAAAAGAAACACTTTTTGAAATGTAATATTATTTACATTACATTTACATTAATTACACCTTTATTAATGATCAGCTATACATGTTTTTTCATTTCTTGTTTTTTTTCTCAAATTTATTTAGGGTGATGTTTTCCAAGTCACTAGGGTTGGTTGGTTGCCTTCAAACTGTCAACACAATTTCTACACTGATTGCAGCATTAAAGAAGGATGATTATAAAATAACATGCATTTATTTAAGATATTGGAAAATTATCATTAAAAAAATTCCTTAAACAAAAGAGAGTGCAATGTTGTTTACCCTGTCCTCCCCAAAAAGAAATGAGACATATTTCATATTGGGAAATATGTCAGCAAGATTGTTGAATCATGACAGTTTATCCTATGGCGATGTAGGCAACAGACCTGAGTCACACTCTGTCTTTATTTTGAATAAGCATTAAAAAAAAGAATTTCATGCACAGCAGGCAGAGGATTACCAAAGAAGGTGAGTTTTCCATAAAAACAACATGATAACGTTCACCTTTGTCATGCCATTTTACTGCGATTGAAGCCAAGGAGAGAAAGTTATTGTTGCAAAAGCCTATAGTATTGAAAAAAAAATGTTGACTGTATTTTAGGTACATTGTGCCATCTTGTTTTATATGTACAGAAATTAAATGCAATTGGTAAAACGTGTCAGGTTTTTGAACTTAGTTTAAATATTTTTATAACTCCCATTTTAGTGTAGGTGTATACACTTTTTTACATGAAGTCATCATCTCATTTTTGAGACCACCCACCATGTGGAGATGTTTATTTCTGTATCAGTGCTAAGTGTTTGTGAATTACAATGATTCTTTGGGTTCTAAATTTTTAGAGTTACCCAATCAAGACAATACAGATCTTTTTTAATCATTTAACGAAACACAGATTTGCTGTGAGTGTTTCCGAGGTTCCTTTTAGTCCGTATTCAATAAAACATTGTTAAAAAGCTTCTTGTGTTTTAATATATGCATTAAAATATTGTAAAATAAGTCCATGCAGACATTAGAACTGTAAGTTGCAGTTAAATAATTAGGTTTTTAATGAAAATGATTATTTGTTTCGGAATACTCCACATTTTATGGATAAGAGCCAACCCTGTTCTGCCTTAACTTTTTTTTTTATTACATTATAAATACATTAAAATTTCAACTTTAAATGTACCATTTCTCTTAAAGAAAAAGAAACAAACAATACCAAGTGTGACCTGTTTATATTGTGTGTTTTGGGAGCCTCACTATAGTTCTCTAATGCCTCCCTGCTGTACAGTCTTTATCAGCATGCTCCTCTGCTCCTGTGTCTGGTTGACCACAATTGACCTCATCATTTCCTCAATCCCAAGTGAACAGGAGTAGCCTATTAACTTTTGAGGGCTGCCAATCTAAAGATAGAATGACTTTTGAAAGAGGGACATGTATTGTAGGTATACAGCACTACAGACATTACGACCATGATAATCACACATACATGCAACTTCCACTGTTGAATCTTTCCACTTTCTTCTCCCTTTATGAAAACGTCAATAGTCTGTCCTGAAGCGGACAAACATCAATCTCATTTTGTCCCAAAATGGTTTGCTTTGTTTGGTGGGGAGCTTAAAGACAAGACATGTGTCTCAAAAAGACTTGGGTCTATTCTGGTCACTAAGATCTTGCAATACACATTTAATTCACTGCTTTGTACGTACGTGCCTGCTTTTTCTGTGAATGATTTCAAAGACATGAATGAAAATGTGAATGAATATGTGGAATTATAGTATTTTTTTTGTATTTATTATTTTGCACCATGGATATACACCAGAGTCTTTTCCAAGGTAGTCAAATACCTTTGATAATATATAGGATTAGAAGCACAAGAAAAATACAACATAAAGCAAACTGGACCAATCACATTTGAATATTATTGAAAACGTGACTCATTTCAGAAGCCCAATTCGTTAAACAAAACACATTATAGAGATTATTTATGCACACTGATGTATGCAAGCTTTTTTCACCATTACTTACAATGATTTTCTTACAGCATTTAGACTAGAATATCAGACCAAACCATTTTAAACTGAAATCTGGGCTTGATAATAAAAAAAAAGTATGTTTAATACCTGGTTAAATGTTGATCTTTGGTCAAACAAGCTTACTCAGTAGGTATTTCTAATGCACTTATAACAATATAGTTGAAACTTTTAGCAATTTATATTAATATTAATACACACCAACATAATCATCAGTTGCTTTCACATCTGCACTGGAATCCAGCTCCACAATTTGTGACAAAACATTGCATGTATTATTCTTTCTCAAACTGAAAAAAGAATCCTGAGTCTTGTGTGTTGTTCTCAATACACCACTGTGTGTCATAATTAAAAGGCAAATCATTTGATCAATTATTTGCCTAATATAAACATCTGACAGTATGCTGACACAGAATACATGGTTAAAATAGAACAAAACAACATGCTGTGAAACTCAGTCTCCCCATTTCTTGTAGCCATGAAATGGTCCCTAAGCAATTTAGACCTGAGGAGTATACCTATGTTTTTGATGGAGTTGGTTCATTTAAATTGATTATTATTTAATCATAAAGCTGTTTTTATATTCAGTCTTTTTGTTGCCAACCAGGACAAAATTTCCTTTTAACACCCCCTTGTACACAAGCTTCCTTCATTTAGGTATATATATTACAAGTTGAAGAATTTGGAAGTTCTCTTCTTTTACTGTGTGTCCTGCTTTGTGCAAAGGGAAAATTGCAAAACAAATTGTAAGGCTACCATCAGAATGTCCGACAGTCGGCAATATTTCTTAGATAATAATCTTCATTCATGATTGCTCAAAATAGGATTTGTATTTCTGTTCAACTTGCAGGAACAATTATAAAGATAATATTCAGAATAAAGAAAATGGTCAGCAGTGACTTATATTTATAAGCCAAGACGGCTTTAAAGCAAACATCTAGCAGGACATCACCTTGTTGCAAGAGACAGGTTGAACACTTCTATTTAAGAGAGAGCTGTCAGAATGAACAAGTCAGCTGCAGCAAGAGAATACACAAAAGGGAGCAAAGACATAAAAAAACCTACATGTACCAAACCAATTAGTCTGTTATATAATGTGTTACTTACTTCTCTTTAGGTTAATTGTGTTGAAGTTGATGTCCAAATTAATTGCAAAGAAGCTGATAATAAAAGCTATTTCTCTCTGTCAAGAGAAGGGTCGTTTGAAAAAAATGGTTTGATGCCTTATCAAGATGTAAGCCTTATAGCTGCAAATAATCCATTGTGTTGTGTTGAAAGAGCGACTAAAGCTGCAGACTTAAGAAACGGATGTGAAAGTGTCTTGAAATGGAATGGAATCTTTAATTAGGGGATTTTAAATCAAAATAATTTTAATTGTGCCCGGGGGGTGCAATTGTTACGTTAAGATGAACTCTACAATTTGTTCATCTGTTTTGCAGTGAAAAGTAGTTGAAGTGCCTCCTTTGCTTACTATTATTGACCTGATTATTTAGCTTTTTTCTGGAAACATTAGTTATTTTTTAAGGTGTTTAACACAATCATGACACTTACTTTTTGTATCTTGTTATTAGTTATTCTTTACTTAACTGGAGAAAATTTTTTTAAACAAGATATATTTTTGTGAAAAGCTTCATAACGAAGCCCACACAAATTCTCTAAACATAGTAATATTACTGATCCCGAATCCAATTTTACTTTGAGTAGCACATATAATTTGAGAAACTAGTCAGCTAAAAGGCAAGTCCCAGATAAGTATTGGACATACTTATCTAATCAAGTTAATGACAAAAGAAAGACTGCTAAGCACAAGTAAGTACTAGAGACTTTGACAACTACTCCATGTCCTGTAACTTATTTAATGGTGTTTCTGCTGTCAGGAGACTTATGCATGATCCTGAAAGAAAAATAATTAAATTGGTCTTGCAGGTTGTAACACTGGATCTGAGCTAAAGTATTTCAAAATATGAGATATGTACATTAATATACTCAAGGTATTGTTCAATGTTGTTCATGTTAGTTTAGATAATCAAGGATTCACACCTTAGAAATTATAGATTATTCCATGGAGATATGGGACTGTTTCTGTCATGGCTGTCCTCATAATATTTTTTAGTCGACTAATTAAATCTGTTAAATCAATAAGAGCCCAACCTTAAAATATTTTAAGAACTTTAGCTTTGACTAGTTTATGATCTACAAGTAAAATGATTCAATTGATATGCAAAAAGGTCCCAGCCAATGCCTATTAATCAAGAATCAAGAATCAAGAATCAGTTTATTTATATAGCGCCAATTTACAACAGGTGTCGTCTCAAGGCACTTTACAAAAAATCAATTAAAATCAAACATACATTCTAACAAATCAATTTGAAAAAGTTTCCAATCTAAGGAACCCCAGCAGATTGCATCGAGTCATTGACTTGCAGCATTCACTCCTCTGGAATCAGCAT
>JAVLVB010000557.1:4746473-4802079 GCA_032876305.1 Orestias chungarensis | reverse complement strand
TATATATATATATATATATATATATATATATATATATATATATATATATATATATATATATATATATATATATATATATATATATATATATCAATAAGGCTTTATTTTCTGAGCTCAACATATCATGGACAATGAATAAGAAATGCAATTCTCATGTCATTATTACTGATGTCAAAACACAACAAATGGGCTGTAGAAATCATCCCTGCCGAGAACTTATGAATGACATATTACAGGGTCAATAACCCTCATTTGCATAGCTGCTGTTTGTGCTGACAGGGGGTGGCCACTGAGGTTGGTGGGGAAAGAAGCTTTATCCTGTTTGTCATTCATCTTGCTGACACCTGTCAGAGCCTAGCTGACCTACAGATCTCCAAAGGTTTTAATGAGCCAGTTTGCAATGTAGCCAGGGCTATGGCAAAAGCTGTTTTTAGATGTTTTTAGATGATCACTGACCGTATGACCCCTTCAGATCCTTTTTCACAGCGGTAATGCCACCCTTTCAATGGGAAAAAAACTGCCTTGATGTGCAATTCTATTTCAACAGGAAAAATAGCTGTAAAAACTTGTCAGAGGCCATGCGGTGTTTCACAGTTCACCTTTTATTGTCACAAGCACTCATACTTGTTGTTGTCTTTTTGTGGCTCATGATAAAATCTTTGAGAGGTAAGGAATTTTTGTCATCTATTTCAGCCTGGCAAAAGAGATTCTGATGACTGAAAGCTTACTTTAAAGCTCTGGGGCTAGAGTCATTTCTGAACAGCAATTTCCCCCCTTTCTCTTTGAGAAGGTTACCCATAACCACTCTGTCAGCTTTCTGAAAAATCTTCGGCAGGGGATTGCCAGCTATAAAGTGCACATTAAAAAGATCTATCAGAGTCAGATCATTGGCTGTGACCTGCACTGATGTCCAGTAATACAGTCTGCCTTCTCCAATTTCACATGACAGACAGGGATATGGGGACAATAAACACATTTCACTTTCTGTCACGCACACTAGCGTCAGCTGTCACACCAGTCTTGGTTATGTTTTGATTATTAAATCTCCATTTCACACTTAAGATTGGCTATTTTAAATTAAGGGATGCCATGGTTATGTTGGCTTAACTCTAAATTGTTGATAGTCTGTTACACTTATTATTTTATTGCTAGAGTCTACAGAACCTGACTTTTGGGCATGTTCAAAAGTGTTCTAACATTCCTTACATTGAAGTTGTAAAATATTTCATTATGAGCTTTACAAACTAAAAATGTAGATTAATATTGCCACTTTCAAAAAAAAAATTCAAATGATATCTGTAAAGCATGCTGTTTTGCTGCACAGAATCAATGTTGAATTACAGCTGCATGAGTTTGGGAGTAAGTCTGTGACCGCTTTAAATATTAGGATGTAGAACTCTTTGCTATTTCTTAGTTGCAAAGCACCGTTAATCCCTAGCATTTGCCAGGTTTTGGACCACAACTGCCTCTGAATAGCTAAAATCAGTAAATGCTTGAGAACCCCCCCTGAAAACACTTAGAACACTAAATATATGGTATTCTTGCCATGAAGTTTGTATTATTTTGCAAATTATAACCACGATAACATCCACAATCCTCCTTAACGTCATGGATGTACAGTCATGTGGCACCAAGAAAAATTAATGGGGTTCTGCGATTGGCTGCTACAACACCAGCTAATAAGTGTTTATTTAGCACTGTACCAATATATTTCAGCTTCACAAGCTACAAAAAAAAAAAAAATCTTCAGATAAGCAGACTTTTTTCCAAACTAATTTCTAGTTACATTCCGAAGAGTGTTCCACATAGGTTTTTCCTGCTGTACAGCAAAATTTAAACCCAGTCTTAGGTCATTTTTAGGCCTCCAACAGTTTTTCTTTCATATCCTGCCTTGTAGTTAGACACATTAATCCAAGAACTATGACTTGTTTCTGTAACTTTGCTAAAGGAAAACAGAATCTGATAATGCCAACATAATATTGTCCACTACTGTGTTCATTATGATGAATAGTATACACACATGGTGCTTTTTTGCACATTTTGTTCTCATCTGACCAGGTAACATTTATTTACATGTATTTTAAGTCCACTCCATTACATGTGTCTTAATTTAAAGGTGTCTAGATGTTAGTTTCCTTAAACAGAAGCTTTTTTTTTTCAAACCTCCCAAAAGAGTCAGATATCTACAGTGATGTTCTGTCAGCGGATTGTTTATCAGAGATGTGAATCTCTGCAGCTCTATCAGAGACACCATTTGGGTTCATGGCCAAATCTTTGTAGATTTGTAGTTTTATCATTTTCAGTAATTGGATTGAACACTTCCTTCTAACTTTCTACTGTGTTCCATGTCAATTATGGTGCTATTTGTTTACTAATATTAATAATATTCTCAAACCATCCAGATTTTCACTGAAATTAAAATAAAAAAATAAGAGAGTTCTACTTAATAATTATGTGGCCCTTAAGAAAATGTGTCATTTAGGGTTAGGGTTAGGGTTATATATAGCTGTACACCAAACATTTCTTTACCAAATAGATTCTGAAAACCAATTATTTGAATCCTGCTTCACATAGTAGGTCAATAAAATGCATTAAAGATTATGGTTGTAAATTGACTGTCGGAAACAACTAAGGGCATTTTTGCAAGCCATGCACATGATGATATGCAAGTGCTATTCCAACAAGATGGTCAAGTGTTAGAAGGTGGCCTGCTACTCTAAGACTTAATTTTACTGTTTCATGTTTATGATCACCACAGGTATGTGCACTGAAAGAAGCAGAGCAGCTAAGCAAGGTTTAGCACTATCGCTTTGTCTCTCTGCCCATCTCCTCAAGTCATAGGAAGATTTATTCAGGAAAAAGTTAAATGAAATGTCAAGAACAGACTGATTGCTTGGGAAAGAGAGATACTAATTAACACTGTCCGTTGGAGATCTCCTGCTAGCTCCCCTCATGCTGCGTGAGCCAGTATGAATCTTTCATCTCATCCTCCTCGCAGCGTCTCAGAGGACACGGCTCCAATTGCGAAGCCAGCTAAAGGATAGGCACATTCAACAAATGCAAAGGTCAAAAAACAAACAGTGTCGCTATGAATGACAGTTTGTCTCAGAGGGAGGCAGACTAACACCACACCAGCTCTTGCAAGCAGGACACAAGTGATATCTACTGGAATATTGCCTCATAAAAAAATAAAAAGAGATGAGGAGAATGAGGACCTTAATGTACAAATCAAGTATAGGATGTGTTTTGTCTGAGAGTAGAACACCTAAATCTATTGTTGGTATACATCTAAAGTTTAATAAAAACATATTTTAACATACTTTCTGTAAAAAACCAAAATCTACATCTTAATAAGTGTGCATGCACAACTACCATTAAATTGTGTTGACCTTTTAGTAAAGACTTTACTCCTTTCAAATGAAATTGATGTATCGTAACTATGTTTCATATTGCAGTGATGTTTTTGTCCATTAAATAACTATTGAGTAAAAAGTCAGTTTACAAGGAAATTCAACATCGCACACCTTGACTCGGACCCAATAGTGCGGATCAATAAATATCAGCAGATTATAGATCAATACTGTTAATATTTGTATTTGACTGGATTAATTCATTATCACTCTGCAATGTAGGGCTGGTTGAGTGGCTTGGTTTGGCTCTCTGAATGCCTTATGAGGACTTATATTTTAAAACTCTTTGCAAAATAAATATATAAATATCTGTCAAAGAAGCAAAATATATTTACTGATGTAATACAATAATATTGCGACAAAGTGTTGAATGATCGCTTGCAAACCTGTTGTTGTGCATGACAAATATATACCATAAAAGATCATTTTGCTGTTTCTGAGCATTTCCAGCTGATTCTGTGTAATGTAGTGACGGTAAACACACCATCTCAAAGGTAACGAGAGTAGGTTTAAAAGGACATGTATGAGACGATAATTGTCTGCTTTTGTAATATTCAATTTACAAAATAAAGGCTTCTTCAGCTTAGTTGCAAAACACTACAATACATAAGATTTTTCCTGCACACAGCCTGCATTCCTACACCTAAAGTAACAAACTTTACACCTAATCTTGTGTCTTGTCCTCACCCTAAGGACTCTCCTTTTACACGCCTAATCCTAAATCCTTCTGGTGCAAGAGTGGAAAAAGACAGAGCTGGCCAAGACCTGTAGAGGCGCTGTTTACGCAGACAAAAAAACAACCATATATGACGTTTTTTGAGACATGAATTTTCGGACTCATTGCACGTTTTGAGGGCACTCAAAAGGCACTTTATAAAACAATATTTAATTAACAACATAAATATATCATAAATAAATTAGTTTTAAAAAAAAGTTTCCAATCTAAGGAAACCCAGCCGATTGCATAGAGTAATTCAATTGCAGCATTCACTCGTCTGGGATCAGCATGTTGAAACAATGGCTTGCATTGTCGTTGACTTTACAGCAATCCCTCATACCAAGCATGCATGTAGCTGCAGGGGAGAGTAAAAACTCCCCTTTAACAGGAAGACACCTCCAGCAGAACCTCGCTCAGTAAAAGCAGCTGTCGGCCGTGACAGACAGGGGGGTTTAAGGAGACAGAATTGATGGAGAGGAAACTGAAAAAAAAAAAGTTTAAAGCAACATTTGAAAAACCGTTGCTGGCAGCATTTCAAGAAGAATAGAATATATAGAGATATTCTTTATTGTCCCACAGTAAGTAAATTCCAGTGTTAGAACTGCAAAGTGACGGGCAATTAAAAGAAATATGTACGCACAATGCAAGATTAAAATATTGTACAGAAAGGGCAAACATTCAACATAAATACGGTGCTGCAATTACAAAAACTAGCCTACTTTTGTTCAGAGGAATGTACAAATGAGAAGCTTAATTAAAAAAATAAGAAATGTGGCCACTTTATTAGGTATACCTGTCCAACTGCTCATTAATGCAAATTCTTAATCAGCCAATCACATGGCAGCAACTCAATGTATTTAGGCATTTAGACATCAGGACGATCTGTTGCAGTACAAACAGAGCATAAGAATGGGGAAGAAAGGTGATTTAAGTGACTTTAAATGTGGCATGGTTGTTGGTGCCAGACAGGCTGATTTGAGTTTTTCAGAAACTGCTAATCTACTGGTATTTTCATACACAACCATCCTTAGGGTTTACAGAAAATGGTCGAAAAAGAGAAAATATCCAGTTCTGTGGGCAAAATGCTTTGTTGATGCCAGAGGCAGAGCAGAATGGTACAACTGGTACGAGCTGAAAGAAAGGCAACAGTAACTCAAATAACCACTCATTGCCTCAATAGTCAGCAAATCTCAATCCAATGGAGCACCTTTGGGATATGGTGGAATGGGAAATTCACATAATGCACGGGCAACCAGCAAATCTGCAGCACCTGCATGATGCTATCATGTCAATATGGATCAAACTCTTTGAGGAACGTTTCCAGTACCTTGTTGAATCTATGCCACAAAGGATTAAAGCAGTTGTGAAGGAAAAAGCAGGTCCAACCCGGTACTAGCAAGGTGTACCTAATAAAGCGTCCGGTAAGTGTATATTTTAGCAATAAACAAACAGACTATTTATGAGTGACATAAACTGCTTGAATCTGCAATCTGGATTTTTCAGTTTTAATCCAGCACTCATCACTATAGATGAGGGTAGGAAGGTAGATCGAGCTGTTAATCGATAGCTTTACGTTCTTCACATCCACGGACCGGTACTGCAAGTGCATTACTTTAGACACAGCAGCAATCTGCCTATTGATTTTCCATTGCATTTTGCCCCTCCTTGTGATTCTGTTATAAATCAAGACACATAAAATGACATAATACTTTACATAGGTAAAACTGTTGTTTTAACCAAGCCTTTTTTTTCTGTCTTTTACCTATTAAATATTTAGTCTTGTTTTCTACAAACAAATCTAGTTAGATTAATTAAAACGGATCCGTTCTCTGAAAGCTCGTCAAAATAGCTGTGACGCATTAAACAGAGGGACTCTGTCATTGCTGAGTATATTGGAGTGGGCCTTGTCCATAAAGGTCAAGTGCCTTGCTGAAATCTACTGAGGTGCCCCAAAGTTATCCATCAAACAAGACATTGATGTGATGTGCATGCTTATTAAAGACCCACGTGTTGTCATGTGTTTCATACAGCTTGGACTGTTTATGGATCTGAGCTTAAAATACCCCTGCAGGAAGTGTGTGCCACCATGGTTTTAAGGCTATATTTTTGCAACACGTAATGACAAAAACGTGCTTGTAAAAGCATTCTCTGTACATGGTAGACAGTTTATTAACAAATTTAAATACATTGATAGCAATTTTTCCCCAAAATGCTGTATGTTGTGTTTTTTTTTGCTTATAATTTAAACATTAATAATCTTGTCTGTCCTTCAAAAAATATCTTAAACATGCATCTCATCTATTATTGTCAATCAAATTCGGATGTGTCTGCTTGACACTTATTTAAACGACATTGAATATTAGCTATTAAATGAAGTAAAACCCTGCTCACTGACTTGCATTTGTTCTGTTTTAAGGACACATAGCTTCAGTAAAAGCAGATGGCTGTCGAGGAAGACCACTGAAAGAAAAACTTCAACTCTGACTTTAGAGAAATTTGTGACTACACAGCAACTTTTCAACCAAGGGTTTCCTCCTTTTTTTTTACAGGTTTGCACACAAACGTCAATTACCTTCTAAAAGACAAACTAAAGACTAAAGGTAAAATGAAAAACAAATTCATTTACACAGAGTTGCACAGGGGTGTAGTAGGTATCCCAACAGGAAAATACCTTATTTCAATGCTGGGATCTGCTCCAGATGCTCTGATTTTCCTTTACAGTGAAATAAACAAGTATTCTAGATTCATTGAATATTCCAAACAAGACCAGGGTATTTTAAAGCCCTCAGGCCACATCTGGCCCTTGCAATGTCCCAGACTTATGTTTGAAGCACTTGAAGTGTTATTTCCAGCTTTGGGAGAATTCAGTCTTACACAAGAGGTTTTCCATTTTGCAGTTTACTTTTCATTATAGGTAGATATTATCCTATAAATATATAGGAAAAATATCATATAGATATATATAAAACAAGATAAATAGTTCTAAAATTATTCATATCCTCCATATAATGAAATTATATTGTTATGAAGGCTTTTTTGTTTCCCTTGTTCCTTGGTTTTAGTCTTTATCTCTTATTATTGTAAAAGCTTTTTATCCAAAACCAAAATACTTTCTAGGTAAAAATAACCTTAAACAAATGTTGTGTGTGGACATATATCCCTTAAAAAAATAGTTCAGTTAGAGATATCCCAGCAGTCATTCTTGAAAATACAACATACGTGAAAAGGTTATTATGAAGTCATGAATGCTCACTACCCTTGGGCATCCCTAGTCAATGGATCAAACTCACTCTCTATTAAGAGAATATATGCATCTATGTTAGACCTGCGGGTATACAACTGAGTTATGGTAAATACAAACAAACTACTTTCGATCAAACACACTGTCAATAAATATAAAATAGTTGTCACATTCTATGTGTTATTAAAAGTATCAAATAAAGGGGGAGGAAGACCACAAGAAAAAAGATCAGAAGAAAAAAGGGATGGATATGAGTAAAAGCGACAGAAAGCATTCAGAGAAGGATAACAGGGAGAGAATACAAAGACTATGAGAAAAGGGAAGATAAAAAGAAGAGACAATTGTGAGTAAAAACAGGAAGAGAAAAAAGTAAAGGACAAAAAGGTGAGAAATCAAAGACTACAGAAAAAGAGGGGAAGTGAAAAAGAAGAACAAAAGGAGAGGAGATGACGTAATGTCGTCAGTGCCAACGCTCATGCGGACTACCATGTTAACCTGTTCGAACTAAACGGCTGAGAGGCGCGGGAGCCAGCCAACAGAAGAAACGGTTGTGCAGAGTGTTGTTTTTCTCCAAGCTAAACTAGCCGATAAAGTTATTCACTGTGTATCCTGAGTAAAACGCAAGTTCCGCTGCGCAAGGATGGCTGCTGCGCAAGGTGGAGAAGACTTTTATTCGACGTGAAGAGAAAAACTAGTACCTTTGGGAAGTAAGGTTCCTCGCCCACATGGAACTCCGTAGTCTAAGGGAGACCATCACAGAGACGCCAGATATTGACGAGGGGGATGAAGGAGCTCTCCGGAGGATGAGGCTAACAATGTTGAGGCGTACGCAGAACTTGTGCAAGTTTTGGACAATGAAAGTTTATCGTTGATGATGAGAGAAGCAGAACAAAATGAAAGAAAAGCATTAGCGATTCTGCGAAAGCTTTACGTCGGCAAGGACAAGCCACGAGTCATGAGTCTTCACTGGGAACTGTCCTCACTCTGCAAAGCTAGCGATGAGACAATTAATGAGTACATAATTTGGGCAGAGACTATTTTCACGTCATTAAGAAGAGCAGACAAAAAAAATTAGTGATGGACTTATGATTGCAATGGTAGTAAAAAGGCTACCCGAGTACTACAAACGTTCGTTGTACACGTTACACAGACAAATGAAGTTGTGACGTTTGGCGAGTTTAAAAATAAACTACGCAGCTTCGACAGTACAGAGAAATATGGAAGAGGAGACATGACCGAGGACAATGTGATGAGAATAAGCGGGGCAATGAAAGTGTGCGGGAAAGGCAAAGGAAAGAAAGTGAAAAGAGTGGGGAAAAGAGGACACATAGCCCGGGTATACCCCAACGCCGTGCAACAGAGGAGAGATGACCGAGCATGGGATGCATCACAGCGAGGAAAATGGCACGGCCATGGACACGGCCGAGGTCGAGACAAAATCAAGAAAGACAAATGACAAATGACTGTCAGGTTCAAGGAGAAAACAAAAAGGCCTCATGGTCGACTGTAGTGCCACATACCATATGATCAATGATGCCACTAAGTTCAAAACGGTGGACAAGAGCTTCAGACCCGAGGACCACATGATCGATACTGGCCAACGGAACCGAGGTGAGCACAATGGCGAAGATTAGGGGAAACGCCGAGATCTACTTGCTGGACAGCGAGAGACAACCAGTGAGAACGAGACTCAACCAGGCGCTCTATATCATTCCCACATAACATATTTTCTGTCAAGGCAGTGACAGGCAACGGCGCTGAGGTTCGCTTCAAAGATGGCGAAGACTGGCTTGTCAACAGAGACGATAAAAGATTCAAAATGGATGTGTACTGTATTACCTTAGCACATTTGAGATTGAAAACATTGATGAGGTTGTACGGTTGTCATGATTTGAAAACGTGTCACAGAATATTAGGCCATTGTAACTTTGACATTGCAAAGTTAGAGAATGTGGTTGAAGGGATGTCTATTAAGGGCAAAAATGATAGGTCCAACTAAAACTGTGAAATGTGCACGCGGGGCACATTCACACAAAGTAGAAACAGAGAGTTAGATGCAAAAGCTAAATCCATACTTGAGCTAGTGCACACAGACTTGTGCGGCCCCATAGAGCCAGCCGATAAAGATGGGTACAAGTACGCAATAGTATTTACTGACGATTGCAGTGGGATGATTTTTCCCTACTTTTTGACGGCAACAAGTTAAGCAGCGCAAGCTACAGAAACCGTTATAGCAGATGTAGCTCCCTATGGGAAGATATAGTGTATAAGGTCTGATAACAGTACCAAATTTGCCGGGCAGAAGTTCCACTCCTTACTTAGTAGTAATGGGATTAGACACGAGAAAAGTGCACCCTATTCACCCCATCAGAACGGAACGGCCGAAAGGGGATGGAGAACAATTTTTGAGATGGCACAATGCATGCTGTTAGAAAGTAACCTCCCAAAGCAGTTGTGGACATACGCAATGCAAACAGCAGCTCAGATTCGTAATAGGTGTTACAGTAAGCGTCTAAAGCAGACACCTTACTGTGTTTTCACAGGGAAAAAACCCAACCTATCTAACATGAAGGGATTTGGATCTGAATGTTATGCGTATAAGCAGGACAAAAAGACGCTAGATGCTAGGTGTGAAAAAGGGATCTTTGTCGGCTATAATAAGTGTAGCCCAGTTTACAACATCTACTATCCAGAGACAGGAAAAATACTAAAACATAGGCTAGTGAAAGTAATCAATAATGGCAGTACAGATAGCCGGACGCAGACCAGTTAAAACATGGATGATGACACAGAGAGCTATGGAGATTCGACACCAAAGATAGAGAGTCAGGGTCAGGGAAAGTCTGAAGAGACTAATGAGCCTAGTGTGGAGAAAACCGATGCAGGTGGTACAAAGAAAAAGTAGGTAGAACAGAGATATCCTGTGAGGGAGAAAAAGGCCCATGAATACCTGAAAGAGTATCAATGTAAAGCAGAATGTGATGATGACACACAAAATGTGGATTATTTCCACAGAGTTGACATATGGTGTACCTAAAACGTTTAGTGAGGAAATGAATTCAGAAAAATCAAAATTGTGGGGTGATGCAATGAAAGAAGAGATGCAATCCTTAACTGAAAATGAAACTTTCACTTTGACACCACTGCTACGGGGTAAACAAGCAGTGGGAGGTCGATGGGTATATGCAGTGAAGGAAGGCCCCGAAGGATCTGAGACTTGTAAAGCCAGATATGTGGCAAAGGGGTACGGTCAGGTGGAAGGAATAAGCTACAAAGATACGTTTTCACCCGCTGCTAATATGACCTCTGTCCGAGCATTGATTCAGGTAGCTGTGCAGGAGGATCTTATCCTCCACCAAATGGATGTAAAGACTGCTTACTTGCATGCTCCAATGGACTGTGTACTGAAGTGAAGTCAAAAAGGGGTGAAAATGTTGTGTGTAAGCTCAACAAATCATTGTATGGGTTAAAACAGTCCGGTCGCAACTGGAATATGTTACTACATGATTACCTTACAGAAAATGGTTTTGTGCAAAATAACGCTGACCACTGTGTCTACCCCAGAGAATCTGAAAATGAGAAAGTCGTAATGTTAGTGTGGGTTGATGATTTAATCATAGCAGCGAGCAGCAATACTGAGAGACGTGAAAGAAATGCTGAAGAGAAGATTTAAGATGAAGGATCTGGGTCCATTTAAAAACTTCCTAGGTATGGATTTTAACTACAGTAATGGAGATATCAAAATGTCACAAAACAGACACATTGAGAAAATGTTAGCCAGATTTGGAATGTCTGAATGTAAACCAAGATCCACCCCATCTGAGGAGAAACTACATTTTCACAATGATAGTGATGTAATTGATTTAACAGGTTACAGAGAGATAGTGGCTAGCTTAATATACATCATGACATACCAGACCCGACTTGAGTTGGATAGTTAGTAAGCTATCACAACACCTAGCAGAACCAAAAGAACAGCGTTGGACTGCTGCAAAGCAGTTACTGAGGTATTTAAAAGGCACTATGAATCAGGAATTAAATTACCGAAAATATGAGAAAAGCTTACAGCTTGAGGGGTATAGTGACGCTGATATGACAGCTGACAAAAACGACAGGAGAAGCACCACTGGCTATTGTTTCAGCTTAACTGAGACTGGTGCAGTAATCTCATGGAAGAGCAGGAAGCAGCCAACAGTGGCTCTATCTAGCTGTGAAGCGGAATACATGAATCAAGGAGCCGCCACTCAGGAGAGTATGTACCTTGTTCAAATACTGAAAGGGATGGATGGAAGTAATCAGCATTTACCAGTCTAAATCTATGAGGACAAACGGGGAGCGAGAGCGTTATCAAAGAACCCAGTATGGAGACAGAGAAGCAAGAATGTGGAAATAAAATATTACTTTGTATGGTCTGCACATACAGAAGGGAAAATTAATGTTGTCTACTGTCCTACTGCAGACATGGTAGCTGATGTACTTACAAAACCAGTGTCAAAGGTCAAACTTGAAAAATTCATGAGTTATTTGTTTGGAGAGTAATGAAAACTGGCAGAAGAAATTAATGTAAATGAAGTAAAGAATGTTTGTTTTATTTTATTATTATTATATTTTTTTTTAGAACTGCCAGTTTCTGAAATGTTTTGTTTTATGGGTTACACTGTAATTAAGTACAGTACAAATTGAGTTATGTATATTTTTGGTTTTTCACTATACAGTTGAAAAAGAGAGCTGTAAACATGTCTTTGAGTGGAGGTGTTAAGCATATTTGTTATAAGCTGAAAGGCATGATAATCAGCATCCATTTAGATGTGTATGACGTAATGACGTCAGTGTCGATTGTGCATGCGCACTACCATGTTAACCTGTGTTCAAAATAAACGGCTGACTGAGAGGCGCAGGGAGTTGTGCCAGCCAACAGAAGAAACGGTTGTGCTGTGTTGTTTTTCTCTAAACTAAACTAGCCGATAAATTTATTCACTGTGTATCCTGCGTAAAATGCAAGTGCTGCTGTGCAAGGATGGCGAGTATTCCCACAGATACAAGACCAGGTAAGTTTGGCCTTCCTTGCACAGTTTTAACGGGTAGGTTTCATCAAGATTTACACACTAGGTAAGTACGTTTTTGCCATCCAATTAAAGTTCTATTGTGCATTTTGTTAAATTCACATGGCAGAGTTATTTTGTTTTTGACAGTTATGCCTAGTCTGGTTTTACTGTCCATCCGAATTGTGTCTTTGATTTGGTTCAAGCTAATGGTCCCATATACCTCCACAGTTTGTGCAACCTTTTGCGACTTTTGTAAGGAGAAAAGCATAATTTTTCAGTCACTTTTACATAGACTCTGTCATTTTATTGTACTTTATGTTATACCCCCTAGCACTTTACTACTACAGACTGTACTTCTTCTATGTAACAAATGTCACATTGTAATGGTCAGTTGCAATTAATAACATTAGCCGATGCCCATCAAATCATATTTGGAATTCTTATTCAAACAATTGAAGTAACAGAGTTTAGCTATCAACATATGTGATACTATGTGGCCATATGTGACTCTTAATAAAACTAATCATGGTATGATTGACTAACAAAGACTGGTGACAGCTCCAAGGCAGGGACGTTACTAGCTCTGGGAGACAGGGGTAGCTTAGCTCCCAGAGGAGGTAAGACATTGCATGCCAAACATTTTTCAGAGCACCTATTAAGGCTTGTCAATCAATTCCTTATTTTAAGAGCATCACACTTTGGAGACACACTTACCATGATTTCTATTCTATTTAACTTTCATTATTTAATTGCTTGCTAAAGCTACTTCACCAGCTCAACTTCACCAGCTAAACTGTGGTAAAATAAAAATAAAAAACAATTGAAGGCGCCATGCTTTCCTGCCCAAACTGAAGAGGGCAAGGGCTTCACAACTCCTCCTCATGGAAACAGTCTACAGAAGACTTTCTAACCACCAGATTCACCAACATCTTCATAAACCAGTCCACATAAGGATGTTGAACTCTGCACCACTATGCTGCCATTAAGCCAAGAATCTGCCCAAGAATGAAAGATTGGTTTCAAACCCCTACCCATATGTCTGACACATTACGTGCATTATACCTTTTTGCACTATTCACTTTACATTACTGCGCAATATTTCCTCTGCAGCTTTGCAATAACCCTATTTCTGTGTGTGTGTGTGCCCTGTACTTTGCCATGTCTTTGTGTAAACCTGGCACAGGGAAAAACATATTTTGTAATTCCTTTATATGTCTATTACATAAGAGAAAATTAAAAATTAATACCGGCTTTGTTTTTGATAGATTTCCTGTTAACCTACAGTTTAACCCAAAATACAATTTATGACAATAGTCATTCCAAAGAAAGATATTCTTGAGACTTTTTCACATTAGTCTGTTGACAAGTTTTAATGCAAACAGCAGTGATATATTATAAAACAAAGAACGTATCAATTTATTAATTAAAACACAAATTAACAGTTTATTAAAACTATCCAGGAGGCAGTGGAACTTACAACTTATAAAGTCAACAATCTGTTCCTATCACTATTCAAAATGGATCAATAAACCCACTTCAACATCTTAAGCCAAATTTTCTGTTGAAATAGAAAAGCTATAATATTGTCTTTCCCATCGGCATTACCAGACCCCATTTACTGAGCAAATGCCCCAGTAAAAATGAGCTGTGCCCCAGTCTAAATGCTGCTATTAACTTTCACCAACAACAAATATTTATCATGCATAAATTCAGATAATTCAGATGGGAGAAAATGCATGTTTCTATTTTGGAAACCAAATGACCTTATAGAAACTGAACATTATTGTGTGACTCCTGCAGATGTTTATCAGGAAATTCTTGACACAGACCAGATTCTTATTGTCGATGGTCCAAGGTACGTCAAATGCTATTTCTCTGTTGTACAAAACATAACGATTATGATTAAAAAATAATCTTATCAATGCAAGCTCAAAAATGTAAAGTTAAATCTGCTCTTGTGTTATACTCAACTATGTTTATTGTGTTTATGCTTTCTGCAGAGGTAACGCTAATTCTTTTTTGTGACTTGTTTATATTGTTTCTTCTTGGAGAGTGCTATAGTCAGTCCCGGAGATTGCTTCCATCATCATCGGAAAACTACAGTGTCTGAGCAGAAAAAAGCACCACTTCCCAAAGCAAGATCGAAAAAGATACTATTGATTGGAAAGGTCTCTAACAGCCATTACAAAACATTGCTGGAGCAAAGCAGGAGGCACAATTTTACTTTTTCTTGTCACTTGTGTGAATCAGTTTCCACCGCCAGAGCTTCCACCTTCTGTTGACCTTTTCAGACAAAAAAAATCCAAAATCCTCACGGACCATACTCGAAGAATTTATCTTATTAAGATAACATAATAAGAGTTTTTACCCAATGCACAGTGGCCAATTATTGAATGTTTATGACCCTGAGCTCCTTTTTTACTTGCACAAAAATTAAATATCCTATAGTGAGGTATAAACGTTAAAGAGCACATAAAACTGACTATTAAGGCTCCTGTTGTCTGCACACACAAAAATTGGGATCCATTCTCGGTTATTAAAACAGTGTAATTTGCACTTTATGTCCACACGCACCTAATATCAGTCACTCAGGTAAAGCATTTGCCTATGTATTTAGATTACTACAATAGCCTCTTGCTGGAAAAAATATCCCACACTAGTTCTTTAGTCATCCAACTATATAATGCACTGTGCATACAAAAATATTTTCTTTTTAAATGCAGTCATTTTTTTATCTTCTCACACAGTCCACAGATTATTTAGGCATGAAAAACCATGCGTCTTTTATGCTTAAGGGGAAAAAAAGGATCAATCTAGGCCAATCCTTACAGTGGTTAGACTTTAAGTTGGAGGTTCCCAATTCTCTCTGTGTCTGTATTCATTTGTCTCTGTGAAACACCCTCCCCATTTGGGACTAACTGCAGATGTAGTTATTTTGGCACTGTGCCTTCCACTTCATAATACTGTTAGAGTCCAATTTAAATCAACTTGGCTGCTTTATCCTTGCTCTGTTGGTGGCTTTTAGATTAGAAAGCTGGAATCGTGAAAATGTCACCAATTAGAACCCACAGACTACCTAGAAAAATGTGGGGAGGAAAAATATTCTCCTTTTTTTTCTACCCACATTGTCAATTAAGTTTCCAAATTAATGACAACTAACCGTCCATGTTGGGTTTGACTTTGAGCATAATTGCAATTACCCTCCAAACTCTAATCAAATGACAAATGGAAATTTGCAATCATGTTTGTTCAGTTGAAATGTTGCCTCTATGGAAAGGAAATCCAGGGCACCCTTGAATTTGTCTGTTTGTTTCCATGCTTATCCAATGAATGCTCATATTGTATAAAATATTGACAGAATAAGTAACATTGGCATAGAATTCTAGACAATTTTCAGTGTTATTAACACACCCCTAAAAACTTGTCATACACTGTTAAAGCAAACCGTGATAATGTAGCCAACATAACGGTCATAACATTTTGCATAGACGTAAGGTATGGTAGATGTAAGTTATACTTCTTATTGTAGAATTTAAATAATTGCATTTAAAGAAATTTGAATCTCATATTTTTATTTATTTAACAGAATGATAAACACTATTTCAGGCCAATGTCATTGTTAAAATGAGTGATCGCACTTTACAGCTTACTCATAGTCAAGCTTCTGAGACAATTTGAACATTAACGCATATCAAAATAACCTAAAAGACGATAACAACAGTATTATTATTTATATCATCATTGGATTATTTTAGCAGGTGGTTGGCTGATTTATACTCAAATAGTAAAAGAAAATTAAGTAAAAAAAGAAAAGTGCAGTTAAACAAAGGTTCACACAAAGTGGAGAACATCTTGAGATGATTATACAAAAAAGCTAATTTAAGAACTTTATCACTTATTAAGGGGTAATACACAGTTTATAGCTTTATTTACTTAAACCTAAAGATATTTGTATTGCACTGAAACAAAGGGGACATACACAGTTGTGTTAATGGGGTACAAAGTGCGAAAAAATTTTTTATTCTAATTCTAATTTATTAGTCAGAAAGTCTTACCAGTGTTGAACAACCTTTTAAAGGATTTACCATCACCGCTGTTAGATATACTAATGAATGCTTTTTTTATATTAATCCCAGGCTTGGTGCAGCAATTTTAATATTTTACTCAAGTAAGTTCCTAAGACGTTATTTACAGACAAATTAAGTTTTGCTTATTCGCTTTGGTACTTGTCATGATTCATCCTCTACCATAAGCCCATTTATGAAAATAATTTATACAAATAGCTAAACACCATGGATTACTTGCAAAAGCCAAACTCTTTCTCAAAATCCTTAGTTTTCTGTGACAATGACCATATCAGTGCCATTTGTATGACGAGTCATTTTTTCATTGTGTACTGATAAGGCAATCAAATTGCTTAGTGGGAGATCAACACCAAGAGACTGGAGAAGATTCAAATTTATACTTTTAGTGTATTTTGTTGATAGAAAATGTCAATGTGTAAACACAACACAATCTTCTTAAGCGATGTAAGATTTAAGGCACTGTGTTTACAGCAATCCCTCCATCTCCTGATGTCCTGGGTTTTGGACCACAAACTCTCTTCTACTGCACAAAGAATGTGTTCGTTTGCAAGGCAGTGTGTAAAGAATCTTTTAAAGTATACTATTTAGCATCTGCAGCATCTGAAGAGCAGGGTAAGTGGAATTGCATCAGCATCCTGTTACTGGATAATACCAAAGGGACGGTAACAGGTATATGTCCTTGACTTCTTGTGCCTCTTTTTCCATTTTGCCATCTAACTTCTCCATGCAACCTCACTTGTATTTTCTCTTCCTTCATCGTTCTCTTTTTTTACCAAATACTTATATTTCCATTGTCATAAAAGTACGATTGTGCAGTGTTCTTTTGCGATGCATACATACATTCAAATCCAGGCTGGGGTAAGGATATACACCAAAAGCATCCAGTTCAGGTCCTTAGTCAAGACCCTTCGTGCTACTGCCAACTTTGTAAGCCGCTTTGAATGAAAGCATCTGCTAAACACATTGGACAGTTGATGGTTCATGAGATGTACATAGGAGCTTTTCCAGAATACTAGTTGATCATTTGCTGATGTAAAGCTTTACACATCTACCTTTGTTGGTAAAAAAGCTGGATTCACATGGTAGAAATGACCCACTCAAGACAGATTCATAAAAAAATATGAGAATATATAGAAATATGTTTTATATATATGTGAAGTCACACACTTGTTCAAGTATTCTGCATGTTAAGACTTATACGACAATTTATGCTTAAGTCAATACAGACCAATATACCACATTTTGAATGCCATAAGCACTCAAAAATGGAGGACAAACCTGAGTATTGTACATACAGTAATCACTTTCACATATGTATTTGATACAATTTGCAACCTGTTTACAGAAATGACAAAACACTTATTTTTTATGTGCACAACTAAAATAATTAAAGCTTAAAGATGGAAAAAGTACTTTTGGGAATTCTTAGGTGGTACATTTAATGTAATTTGTTTAGTCATTCAGGCATCAAAAGGGCACAGTTGGCAGATCTGTTGAATTGCACCAAAGAAGTGCTAGGTTTGAATCCTGGCCTGTTTGTAATGTAATGTAATTGTAATGTTCTCTGGGTTAATTAGTTACTCTAAACATAACCAGCTAAAATGTTACATTTTGTTTTCAAATGGTTCAGTTTGAACAAAAAGGTATAAATATAAATGGATCTATGTTTAAAGGTATCGCAGTGCCCTTGTTAATACTGTAGCTGAGCTTGACTGATGGATAAATGACCAGAGATTCTCTTTGTAGGCAGCAACACTACTATCATGTTTGGCTGTTAGTATGAAGTCTGGAGGTAATTAAAGGTTTTTGGTGTGTTGGTAATATTATCCAGACTTACAGATGTTAAAGACTTTACTTCTTTACATCTTTTTTTTGTACTTATTGTAACTATTTTTTTGTATTTTTTTTTTTTTTTGTATGATCCTATAACTTAAAACCACCAGAGGGGTTTTAATCTAAATTTCTTGATACTACAGGCCTGTTTACAACGGAGCTGGGACTGAAAGCTCTGGTCAATCACAAGTCCTTTTAACTTAAAGTATTTTTACATTTGTCACACTGGGCCAGGTGGATTTTATTTGCTTTGTTTCCTAAAAACATATATTGAAAGCTGATTTATTTATTTATTTCTTCGTGTTATGTTTGTATGTAAACAAAACAGAACAAATCACTTGAAGGAACATCATATTTTTTCCCAGCCAGTATTCTGTTCCTTTTAGGCACACCATTAAAAAACCTGTCAGACCTGCTGGATATGGTCAGAGCACACAATTAAAGTGTAATGAAAATGAGAAGGTGTAGATTTTTGCTAGCTCCCCCTTGTGAGAAGGAAGGCTGAGACAGTGAAGGTAACAACAACCTTTGTTCGCAAACATAGGTCGCATTTCCACCCAATGAATACTTTAAAGACTCTTTTACTTTCTTTTTTCTAAACATAAATCTGTAAAAAGTTCATTACAACAGATGGAATGTAGTTCCTCCCCCTCACACACTTAAACAGTTGCCAACTCATAGACGCATATTATTATTATTATTCAAATCATTTTATTCGTTTTAAACATGTAATAACAACAATAAAACAAAATCAAAATGTCAACCGGTGCTAACATCACACGTAGACGCATATGTTATCATAGCCAACCCATCCCTGTGTATTTTATTGCATGATGACTTTTTCTCAAAGGGTTTGTTCACTTCGTCTTCAGTTGGTAATTTTCTGCATTTCACAGAACAAAATTTCCCTGTGAGGAAAAAAAAAGGTTTGAAGTCAATGTTTTCCAGTCAAAGATAGCTATTTGGACAAATAGCCTCTGATTGCAGTCACAGCTCCTTTTGAAAGAAAAGATCAGAAAGGAAAAATAACATCTAGTGTCAGAATTGGACAATAACCTTTTTAGAGTTTCTTAAAAAAGACAACATAAGTGATGTGCAGTATTTATACACGGCTTACATTACGGAATGAAAACATATTTTAACATGTTCTCAAAAAATATTAATCTCTGATTAAATTATAATAATTATTTTTGGTATTTTTGTTAAAAGACATATGTGAAAAGAATGCATGTATGTCGGTTACTTGTATATGAAAATAATTTTGTTATATTGGTTTTGGGGGAGATTTAAATCAATTATGATGTATGGTCATTTAAGACGTGTAAATAAAAAGTCAGTTTTGATGGGAATAGGATCCTAAAATCTAAGGAAAAAAACTGAAGTGATTGTAGACTTGTGAAAGAAACTAACAACTCTGAATGTTTATAAAAGGTAAGGATATTATTATTTTCCAATGATAGATGATGAACTAAAAAGGAATACTTATAAAGTGAACTCAAAGATTTGCTACATTTGAGGTGTCTAACAAAAATCCAAAATGTTGATTCGGCTAATAATTGTTTAACTTTTACATCCAAATATTGAAGTTGACTCATTTAGTTTAATTTAGCACCTGATATTTAAAATCACAAGTAAACTTCCAGACAGCACAACAAGAATGTTTCTTATAATAGAGAGAAGGTACAAGTATGTTTAAGGAGGTTAAAATTAAAACAGCCTAAGGAGAGGAATGCTGTGGAAAAGACCCATGACCCAGTTTAAAATTAGTACAAAAAAAACAAGGTCTTTGAAAGGTCCATAAAGGAAGAAGAGACTTCTGGTGATCTCGTCAACTATCTGTTGATTTATGTAAGAGTGCATGCATACATCTGTATATATATCCTGACCAGACTACTTTATCAAAAATTAGAAAGCAAGAAAACGTAATTAGGTAAGCAGCAAAGATACGCCTCTTTTTTTAGTTTCTGTCTTACCTTTATTATAAATTACTTTATTTTGCATTGCCTAATATGTTCAAAAAATGAATTACTACTATGGCAAGCATGCTTTTGTTCTCCTTGGAACTCCTAAAACTTTCATTCAGTCATTTTATTGGCCTACATTTAAACTCCAGCAAGGCCAGAAACAAAACCAACAGCCAACTTTTGTGGTGATTACTAAGTCAGACAGCCACAATATATTCAAATATACTCTGTGTTAAATTGTTTTAAATCATATTCAAAGATTACTGCATTAAACAGTGTCAATTAATAGCATGTTCATTTGTAATTAAAGAATGTGTCTGAATAAATCAATGGCCACTCAACATGAGTTATTGGAAAGCGTTGCTGTGGTGCAGCCCTTGGTTTTTAAGACTGATCCCTTACTACATAAGCATTTCCCTGACAGTACTGATACAACTTGTACATATTCAGACATTCAGTCTTGAAAAAAAAAACTGTTAGCATTTGCACATCGTCAGACACTATGTCATACGAATGTTTTACCGGTTGGTTTCTAAGCAAACAGTCCCTCAGGGTTTGACACAGTTTGCTTTTCTGCAGTCCGTGCAGCTCATGACAGAACGTAAAAAAAAAAACCGGACAAAGCATTCTACCCCGATTATATCTCCCTCCCTCTATCCAGATTTACTATGCAATAAATCAGTTAGTTACTTAGATACATTTTTTTGAGTAAAAATAATTTTATGAGTTGTTTTACTGCATTGTACTTTTTACTTGAATAACACTATTATGAAGCAATGCCACTCCTGCCTGAGCAGAATTTCTGAAGACCTTGAATAGCTTTACTGAAACCGGCATGTTATAACTTAAAATGGACTACTATAGAATAAAAACCTACATTTTATGTTTAGGCATTTTTATTTTCTAATGTGTCATTTGGAGAGTAGCTGATTATATGATGAACACTACATATTTTCTTTGGAAAATGTTTATTTTGAAAAGTTTTTTTCTCCTTTTGTAATCATTTATTTGTAATATTTTTTCACAAGCTTATATTGTTGTCTGTTGGATTAAACACATTTTTGAATAGTCAGTGCCAATAGAACTGATCACATCTTCTGAATATTTGCTCAGTACTTGAGTAACCGAAGACAAATAACTTTTTTTATTCTTATGTAAGTAATTCCTTGGATGACTACCTTTTACTTTTAATATAGTAAAATTATGTTGTAGTAGTGCTACTCTTATTTGAGTGCAATTTTTGGGTACATTACCCACCTCTGCTATTTTCTTTTCACCATTCAGCTCCATCCATTGAGCACTATACATTTTCCACCCAGTAGGATGTGTGTTTTCTGCATGCAAATGAAAGCAGATGAACGAGAGCCTCAACCAATAATATGCTTGAAATGCTCTGGGATGTGTCTGGTAATATTAAACCAGTGAACATTACATCTGACTTGTGGCTGTAATAGAAGCGAAAAAACCTAATAATGCAAATACGTAACAGGCCATTACTTAATAATTCTGTGACATATTTAAATTTGGCACGGCTAGGTGATTCAGTTTATTTGGTTTGTTAAAACTTTAGTTTATAAATATATAATCAGTATTATATGCATTACCTTACAAATTCATATCGGTATCCAATCCGCTGGGAGTTACAGACACACTTCTATGGCATATTGATGTGTGGCAATAAAAAGGCTGCAGTTTTTGACATAGCCATTTATTACATTACTATGCAGAATATTGTCTATTAAGTGTATCATACAAAATCTTAAAGCAGATAGGTAGTTCTTAACAAGGACTAGTGGTAGTGCCAGTCTCTGGTTAACTCTGTGAAACAACTATTTTGTAGGTACTTCACCAGAGAGCCAGGTCGTAGCGTTGTCATTATAAACTTCCTGAAGAATATTTACACTTTGAAGTATCTGTGCTGCAATGCGTTGAGGCAGTTCTCAAGGCAAAAAGGGTCCAAACCACTACTAGCAGTAAGTTCTTCAGAAAGAGGCTAGGTAATTTGAAGGCTAAATTGGCTCTATATAAATAAAATAATTCTTCATTCATGATTCTTGATCCGGGTGTGAATTTTCCATCCAAGATCTGTGTCTTAAAGCCACTTTGGGTCAGGTACAATAAAATCCAACTGTCACCCAGAGCATTAAACAGAGTTTTCTTTCTTAAACTGTTGCAATGTGGTGGAGGTGTATTCAATTCTCCATCTTCGTGCCCACAAGCTCATTATTGGACTAAATCTGAATTAACGGTTCAAACAGTCATTGTTGCAGTCATTGTTGCAGTCAGTGGGTGTCCTCACTCTAGCCCAGGATGTTCTAGTTATCGTAATGACAATTGACTTGAATGAATTGTCAGTCAATCCACTGAGTTTGACACCAACTGACCTATTGGCGGTCAGTTGGCTCTCTGTACCTCGTATAACAGAATCCTGTTAATCTCCAACAACATAATAGAGGTTTATCACTCTGCACATGCTGTAGTTATAGGGATTTGGGAAAAAAACAACAAGAGGAAAAAATTAATAAACCCTGACATAGGTGATAAAAATTTAATTTAGATGTATACATTTTTTTGCATACACAAGTAGCTATTCACCTGCTTTTGCGAGTGCCAAATGCATCCCTAAACAACTTTTTCACTCACAATCAATGTGACTTAGTTCCCCTCATCATTTATCTTCAGGGTTAAAAACAACGTATGATGCTGTATAAATTTTTCTAATATTTTCTTGCCTGTTGTCTTTGCCTTAAAGTTGGCTGAAAACAAAGCATATTTCACAAAATGTGTCAGATCATACCATCATTCTTACTACCTTTGCAATTACAACTGATCTGCAGTTTCGTGAGGGTGGAACACTTTTACCCTGGTGTTATAAATATGATTTCATCAGATTTTTGCCAATTATCTGACTTTTATGTTGATACTAATTATAAATATGTTCAACTTAGGTATAATCATTAAAATAGGGGTAAACATTCTCCCACAATACTTTTTGTTAGTTACACAAAAAAAAGAAGAAAATAACAAAAAAAATCTAACTGTAGTGGTCAACATAAGGTAATAGTTGAAATAACACTTTAGATGAGCACATGAATAGATTTTTGATTATTAGTCCAAATGAGCAGAGTGGACATGAGTTTTTTGATCAATAATGACCATTACCAGCAAATAGTGTTATTCCCAATTTTGCATGTTCCCAAAATTTATTTTGGTTTAATGCTGTTTATTTTGATTGTCTGCCACATAGTGGTAATTGAATAGATTGTTTATGCGTCATTTGTTTAAATTATGGATTCTCTAGATCAATGATGTCAAGAGTCAGACCTCAAGAGTTGGTATCTCAAACTTTTTAGGTTTTTACCCCGGCTAAACACATCTTTATCAACCAAGTGTTTGTTAGAAGGCATTTGCAGAACTTTTACACACTGAGGAGATAGTTGGACATCTCACTTGTGGTGGAGCAGAGACCCATCAAAAGTTGACAAAATAACTGGCCCATGATGACTGGAGCTGGACACACATTGCCCAAAAACTTGCTCATAACAGAGATTAGGAAGTTACAAATGCAACCTCTTTTGTGACTAAACGCTGTATTAGAAGCACTGTAAATGTTGCTGATATCAAGTCTCTGGTACCATGGTGGAGAACAGGCCAGTGTGAGAAGTCTGGCTCTCCACTGGAGATTGGAAATGTCTTCAATTGGGAAAGATCTAAAAGTTCTGCATGTAACCATTTTCCAACATATAAAGATTTTCACTGCCGACTTTCCTTCAAGATCAAACACTTTTCTATTTCTGATAGTTCTTAAAATTTTAATGCCATTGTTGTTCCTGACAATGCTGCCAACTCAGCTTGTCTTTACAACTGAGAAAGCCAAGTTTCCAGGTCAGACAAAAAGGATTTTACAAATCGTACAGCAATCCATGAAGTCAAAAACAAGTCCTTTCAGCAGGAATGTCTTCATAAATCAGATTCATTTTTGTTTGTTTATGATGGATGCAACTGTTATTCCTTTATTATTATAATTGTTCCCCTTGTTCTCATGACCCTTTCACTCTACTCTCTGCCCATTCTCCCTTTCAAACACATGTAAACTGCCTATCTCATCTCAAAAACACTCGTCCCTTTGTTCATCTGGATGTTTATTCATGGCACGACACTCGCTGTGGCACATCAAGAGGCTGGTGGAGGAAGAGTGGCAGGTCGTAGCACATTTTCCACCCTGACAACATGTCAAAGGAGGACAGCCACAAAGGAATTACGAGCGTCCACATTGAGTCACAGTATAAGGCTTGGAAAGATGATGTAAAATGAACATTCAAGACATTATGCTCACCATGACAGTTGATGGTATACATTAATAATTTCACCCAGGTGACGGTTGGGGTTGTGCATATTTAAGGGAACACATTTTCGCTCAGTGCCGTTGATTTACAGAGACAAACCAACAATAAAAGACATGGCAGATCAAAGGCCATCAAAGTAAAAATGACACCTCCTGGTGACAAATATTCAGAACCCTGGGACTCTACTATCCTTGGCAATAATTTCACTTATACGTTAAAGCTATGAAACCTCAGTGATGAAATAAAGAGCAGCAGATGGACATAAAGACATGCAAGGCACATGACTCACTCTGGGTTTCAGCTGCTGCTGAGGAAATAGTGTAGCTCTACTTCGCCATCTGTAATAGGGCCTAAGGTTAGACATGCTGAATAAGTAATACGTAGAAAGTAACACTGCCATGGCCAGAGGGAGTCTCTTAAGCCTGAATACATAATTTAGGAAAAAAGAGGCTCTTTTCTGCTTTGAAAGGGACTGTCAAGTTGTTGTAAATTTCAATCTATTACTGACACTGGCAGGTAGCAGTGTTCTATTTTCCGACAAAGGCAGAAGTTGAGTGGTAAATTTCAAAGCCTAAAATAGGAGGCAGTTTAGGATAAAAGATAAAGATGTGTTTGTGTGTGTTCTGGTTCAAAGGAGCACAGTCATCTTTTTCAGTTCAATGTTGTGGTATTGTAAGTGCGACAGAATGATTCACAGTAATGTCACAGCCAGGTCTGAAAGGCCTAGAAAAACGGGATAAATTTACTGTTAAAAGTAAATTCTTATAAGACCCCATAAACAAATGTGTGGGCACACTGAAACAACCACTCACCATAGTGAATTGATTCAAGGAGCTGTAATGCTCTTTGATTTCAGAGATGAACCAGATAAGTTTTGAACATACATTGTGTTATGTTTTGCATTACATTGGCGTGTAATTACAGGAGGCAGTTGAGGACATATTATATACGTAAGATAATACATTTACATAAAGGCTGTTGAAATAGATTAAAAAGTTGCAATATAAAATAATGCTATTCCTCATCTCACGTAACGTTGTGGCACAAAGTAAATTAAGCAGGAAGTTGGCACATCCCCGAATATGTCTAATATATACAGATTGCACATTTGGTACACAAGCTAACATCCCACAGTCAGTTCAATATAGTTGATAAATTTATGTGACACATTTAGGCCATAAACGCTCAGAGAAAAGGTGCTCCTGTTCAAAGATTTGAAAAACCTGGACACAATTTGGAAATTACTTGATTACAGTCGGTAGAAAAAAAAGCTGCAGAACTTCTTTCCTCCTTTGCAATCATCTCTTTTAAAGATGCCAGACATGAAATAAAATTAAAAAGACAAACAAAGATAATTTCACAATGGACATATTCCTGGAGAACGATAAGTGCAGGAACTTATTCACAAGACTAATTTGAAATAGAACCAAGGAGAACATTAAAAATCTACTTTCTTTTATCTTTCGTGCTACTGTGTTGAGCAGTATAGAAAAGATTACAACATAATTAAATACTTTTAAAAAAACTAAATGTTTTAAGCAGTTAAAAATAAAAATACTATAGCTTCAAATTTGTATTTGTTAATCACATTCCAGAGAAATATGTGTGTCACCAGTCATAAACCTTGAGTATATCACCAACATACCCATACAAAAAGACATGTTTGCAGTTATATTGTGTGGCCTAATATATAAAATGCCTATGAGCTGTGTAGGGAATGATTTGTTCTAGATCCTACTGGTAATGGATGATGAAGATATTTGCACCAAGTGATGCCAAAAAATGTTGCACAGAGAGGCTAAAATGAAAGAAAAAGTACACTTCAATGTTATTCACATACTCAAGTTAATTTAGCCTTTATTCTTTCATCACAAATCTGTAATCCCAGATTAAAATACCTGTAAGGGCCAAGCATTTGAATTTTAAACAAAGGGAACCTGAGACATTCAAAAACAATAGATCAGAGCGCCAATTTTAATGTCTACAATACATGCATTAATGACAGGAAATTCTGCATCTCAATGCAGGGATGGGCTAGTGGGAACCAAACATAACATTTTAAAACCTTGTTTTTCAACCAAAAAATAAAAAAAATGTCCCTGCTGTGGTTTAACCTTTCATTAATGAGATTACAATGTAAGTGCAAGAATGAGGACTTATAAATCTTTGAATAAACACCAATGTCCCTATGTTGCGTATTCACAATTATTTTCAGTGGCTAACCTGAGTCATACAGCAGGTATGACTCAAATCAACATTTGACTTAATTTCACAAACACTGTGAGATCTTCCTTTACCTTGGCATGCAGTACACATAACGTTAACATTTAGGTATCATTAAAATGTAATACCCTTGCCCCAAAAAAGAAGTAGGCTACAGTGTTTTACCCTTTACTTCCCCTAAATGTGTTTTAACTAAGGAAATGGAAGTTCGAAATTTATTAATTTACATTTATTTTGTAATAAGATAAAAAACAAAAATAACTATTCCCTCGTCTGTAGGATGAAAGTTCTATACCTAATCTCTGAAGGGTCCGATACTCAAGCATATGAATCATACTGACCACTGGAGAGTATCCTGAACACAGCCGGATCTTCTGCTTCCTCATGAGAAACATTTGCTCTGTCAGATTTTGTGCATTTTCAACACGAGAGGGGTGCAGTGTTAGAACAGGGATTTAGTGTGAGGCTTCATGTCTTACACGGTACTCGAACACCCACTAAGCAGGTCTACAGCTGAGAAAATTCAACACTTGTTACAAGATATAGAATTTGAATTGAGGTGACAAAGGTCTAGAAAAAGAGGAACATCTTGAAAAAACTCACCGTGTTAAAGAGGTTTGAGCAATACAATTCTCTCAATTTTGGTTTGACGGTTTGTATTCTAAAATCTAATGTGTCATGTTTAGCATGAACCTATAGCCTAATTATACTATCTTATGTGGACTAACTACGCTATTTTATAAAAAGTTGATCACTAAATACTTGTTGGAGGAGTAATATGTTGTGTGGTTGTTGTGTTCTATAAAACCGTTGTTTTTATGGAGCACAGCAAACGCTCATCCCCTTTTTTTCTACAGTACATTTATAGGGGTAAAGATTATGGTAGAAGAATAATAATTTTGAAGCTAATTATTTCTCCTCAATAATTAGTCGACTTTTCAGGCCATTATCAGGGTACAGAAAAAACTAAGCTCAAGTGATTTTTCATGAAGATTTTAGGTAACTTTTTTTCTAAGCAAGCTTGTGGAGCACACGAGTGATTACAAAGCATATTTTGAAGAAACACTGAAAAATAGCTCTGATTTATTCTATATATTCATTACTACTATTTGGCAAATTTCTGCAGTTTTAGTTTTATGAAAAAAAATCCCTTTGTTTTATCTTAATTCCATTAAACCAAACTCCATTACTTCTATCAGGAATTGCAATTGCATTATAATATTGTATTTCTCCAAACAAGTCCGTCTGACTTTGAGACAGCCACGTTTTTTTCATGTCTTCATGGCATTCTCCGTCAGTGTGTCAATTATCAAATAAATGGGACTGTGTCAAGATGTGCCAAAAAGCTTTCTCTAGCTTTAGAACAGACTCATGTCAAAACAAAGGTTAAAAAGGGCGGAATTTAGGTCATATTAAATGCTCAGTAAAAAAAAAGATTAAAAAAAGAAGAAAAGAGCCATGTTGCTCCTGGCAGACCTCGGGAAGAAGAGGTTCCATGTTGTGTTTGCTTGGAGTAAAATGGGTTCAAAGGGATATCTTTGAACATATGCAGAGTTAAGCATCCATAATGTTAGAGCATGTGCTGAGGCTGAGCCTCGGAGAGCTTCAGCTCAATTTAAGCTCTGTTAAATGTCTCGCCAGGTTCCCCATGTCCTTGTAGCCACAGTGTGCTCTGATGGCCCCCTTTGATTGAGAGTCCAGCAAATGAGGGGGAGTTCCTGGGAGCCCTAGAAACCAGGGTTTGGATATTAGCTCTCTGTGTGCATTCAAATAAGAAACTACCTTCCAAGGGGAATGAGGCTCAGCAATCCAAGGTTAATCTAGATGCCAACACCTGCTGAGTGTGCAGCAGATTACTTTGGGGTGACATCCCTTATCTTCCTCTTTGATGCAAAAATTTAATGTGGCATCTAAGGCTTTCCTCTCTGTAGGAAGAAGTGGAGACTTGTATTTCAGTACTCCTTCCATGAACATTTCTCAGGTTCTTTAGCTGACCACCTGCTTATTTTCTGGCTTGATTGCCCTCAACCCACTCTGGCCACACTACCAAAATCCTCATAACATTCCTCTTTGAAAAAGCTGAATTGAGCTAGAGTTATTTGAGCTACATAGTCTAACAATGACAGTGACTATTAATGTGTTGAAAAATATGTTTTTTTTTATATCAATAAAGAAAATGAACATTGCATTGCTTATTTGTTTACTATGCATTAGTTTTTTATTACTGACATACAATAGTAAAAGATCTTAAACACACATATATTACATCATACATTTTATTTCAGCATTAACTTAAGTTTAAATAGAAGTGTGCATAGAAAAAGTCAGACATAACATAAGCTTTATATTAAGGAGAAAATCTTCAATGATGATCCAAATATTGTTATACTGATATTACAGCCACAGCAGCCATTTACAGTGGCAGAGCAGCTCTTTCTTGTGTCACACTTTGTTAAAATTAATGTATTATATTGATCTTAGGAGGATTTTTGCTTTGTCTATTTCACACGTTAGTTTGGAACTGTTAAAACTGACAGTTTAAACTGACATGTACTAACTGGGGAGAGGCAAGTGAAAACCTTAAGGCTGAATCAGCAGCAGACAGAGGTAGACAAATGCACTTGCAGACAGACAGACCTAAATCATAACAGGTTATGCATGTATAACCTTTGTTAATGTGAAATGTTGTAAAAAATAAGACTGTTTGTGTAAAATGCATTAGATCCGGGATTTTCAATTTTTCAAATAGATGGGTGATGATTTTTCATCACCTCCACTTTAGCCTCAGTGTCCTTAATGTATGGATGGGTAAGACCTAAGGGGTCTGAGACAAGCAGTGAAGTATGCCCTACTGCCATAGACTGACACACACAGAGCGGCTGACCATAATCATATAGCTACGGCAAGATAACATTCCTCTTTGAAAAAGCTGAATTGAGCTAGAGTTATTTGAGCTACATATTCTAACAATGACCGTGACTATTAATGTGTTGAAAAATATGTTTGTTTTTATATCAATAAAAAATAAGACTGTTTGTGTAAAATGCATTAGATCAGGGTTTTTTTCGATTTTTCAAATAGATGGGTGATGATTTGTCATCACCTCCACTTTAGCCTCAGTGTCCTTAATGTATGGATGGGTAAGACCTAAGGGGTCTGAGACAAGCAGTGAAGTATGCCCTATTGCCATAGACTGACACACACAGAGCGGCTGACCATAATCATATAGCTACGGCAAGAATGGATCTCCAGCAACACTTAAAACAGAAAGCTCACTGACACTCACACCAATCTGACAGCGCTTTGGCCACTTAGCAAAGAAGAATTTGAAATATTTGTATTCTGTAGAACTGCGAAGCTTATAGGAAAATTCTCCACAAGACCTCAAAGTGTGTTTGCATACAAAGATGGCTCTAAATGGTATTCACTGAATTTAAACAAACGTCAGACTTTTCACATTCTTGTTACAATATTCAGACAGGAACAGGTGAAACCAGAACTTTAGCCTGCACACTATAAATTTAAGAGTGTTTATTAATAAATATTAAAATAACACAATTCAAAATTATTATACAGGAGGAAAACACATAGCTACAAACCCACTGACATGACAGAATATGCGGCCATGGGGAAGAAACTGTGCTCAAACTATAAAAGGAAAGCCAGCGCAGATGGATCTGTAGGTGAGGCTTGCAACAGAAGTCAGGGCACAAAAACAATGTCAGCCACGAGTGAGCAGATTCAAGCAGAACAGATCCCAGGGCTAAGTGTGAGGCAAGAGTCATGTAAAACCAGAACAGGGTCAGACTCCAGAAAATCACAAGCCAGCAGGCAATTCAAAGAACAAAGCAAAATTAGAGAAACAGACAGTGATCAAAGAAGAGGAGTCTAAACGGAGAATGATGGACATTTACTCGGGTCTTTTGGTCTTGCCATTGTGTTTATCTTTACCTCAACATTCGCAAACACACCAAATTAACTGTGATAAAAAACTGAAAAAAGTATAAGCTCAGGACACACATACACATTTTTTCTGAAGTTAGAGTTTGTATAGTTGAAATTATTGTAAGTCCCGCATGGGCATGGACGACATTTTGATTTCAAAGGTGAGGGGGAAGTCAGCCGGTAAGTCAGTTTGAACGGCTTCTGGTGCGAAAACAACTTTTTCCCACTTTCCCCCACAAGTTTACAACATGAGAGTATGTCTGCAGTGTTTAATTACATACAAAAACCTTAACAGAAGTAAAAATACCTATTATAAAAAGGAATATATGTTGTTGTATATGTTCTGATTTAACACCTGGGATGAATGCTTAACTTTATAATTATTATAATTTTTGCTTTCATACAAACTTAGTTGATTGTGCTTGTAGTCTGAGAACTTTTGTTTATAATTCACTGATAAAAATATTCATTTAATTGAAACAGTTTCTCGTTGAAATCAGATTGCATGACAAAATAACTCAATTGTGCAAAAATAAATGAGCAAACTATTTATAAAAGCTTTAAAATAAAAAAAACAGTTTTACTATTTACTACGACTACTATACTATTTCTATACTACAACTATTTATATATATATATTCCCTGAAAGGATGGCACACACATAGACACACACACTCCCCGGCCGGCACATCGTTCCACAGCTTCTCCGTGATGTAGTCCGTGTGCTGTCAGTTCTACAGTGCCAGGTAGAGGCACAGAAGGCGCGCCATGCTATACGCCGAACACGTCCACATGGACCAGCCGTAGAAGCTGCTGGTAGAAGCCCACACGAGCGTGACTGGCCGAAAATTTTTTGAAAATTATTTAAGTTCAGAATGTAAGTTGTGATGAAAATTTTAAAACACTGAATGAGACGGACCTTTCCAAACCCGCCAAGCTTGTAATGAGCTAGAGGCAGCTAAAACACAACAAGCAAGTTAAGTTAGCAAGTTAAAATGCTTAATTAACGAAAAACTGGCAATATAAAATATTACTGTGATACGGAACAGTCAGCTAATGCTTCACAACAGCAAAAAAAAAAAGTTGTCATTTTATCAACTTACCGTAGAAAACACTTCCGAAAACACCAGGAATGCATGTCCAATGGTGGAACTGCTGGTGTTTGGAGCTATTAGCAGCTCGATGCTTCTTTCTATGGAAGTTAATGGGAGTGTCTGAACTCTCTCTCCATGGCGCTGATTATAACGTTAGCTTCTAATGAGTGACGGTGGAGACATCCAATCACAGAAAAGATCCAAACAACAAAGAGCCCATCAAGTGCTGGTGGGCGGTCTAAACTCAGAGAAGCGGGCTTCAGCTTGAGCGTTTTATTCCCCACTTGGTCCTAGTGCTGATAATTTCGATATAGTGTAGCCGAACATTGCTTTTGGACGGTAAAAAGTACAGGGGACCAAATCGGATATTTGAAAAAGTGCAGAGGACATGTTCCCTGTGCACCCCTGCCCCAAATTACGTCCGTGAACATGGGTATTGTACTGTGAAACTATGTTGGATGTGGGCCTCACCCAAAATTCACATTACCCATTGTGTGACATGGTGGTTGCAGTGCTGATGTTTTCAGAAGCTTGTGATGACAGCAAGTCAGGGGTGATAGGAAAAATAAAGCAGCTTTAAAAGGAAGTTGCGATTACCTTTCATCAGGACAATTCTAGATCAAGGGGCTCAATCCCTAGTCCTCTATAAATACTGTCCTGTGGTAGATGCAACCTTACCTCAACACACCTAGAGCAAATAATTTGCTTGTTCTGATTCATCCAAATGTGCAAAATTTAACAACATCTCACTTGTGTTATTTTCTCACTGAATATTAACGTAATAATAATAAATGTTATCTCCCACCCAGATGTTTTGCATATTTGCATATCTGTATGTAAGTCGCTTTGGATAAAAGCGTCTGCTAAATGCATAAATGTAAATATAAAATGTTTTACTTAAGGCACTTGAGAAGATGTGTGTTCTTGTAATCACATCAGAATCATGACTGCCTTTTAAAGATGCACAAAAAATAAATCTCTAATATACTACCTTAATGAAACTCTAATGATTTTACGGCAAGACACTAACCTTCTCATGCACGAACAAAGCTCATCAAGAGATACAACAACACCCAAAGGGTCAAGGATAATTATTACCAACTTGACCCCAAACATTATCTTTGACCAAACACTGTTTTCTAGACACACCTGCCGCTGTGGAATCTCATTTTATTGGTAATTGTCCCCCATTCCCCCACAGTGGAGTCACTTAACCCTCACAAATCTTGTGGATTTCATCCCCAGCTCCCTTTCTACCCACAGCTTGCTTGCATAATCCTCCCAACATGGTGCTTCTTACTCATTTTGTCAAAATCAATTTATTTTCGACACAGATCAACCTAATTAGAAGGAAGGCTTGTGGTGAAAGTATGTCTTTATTGCTGTCATTATCGATATCGCACTCCTCATCTGGGTCACTGAGCACTGATTGGCTGCACGGCAAATGGAGTGGAAACTCCATTTTGTTCAGAGTCTTTCATGTTACAAACAAACGCCCAATGGGAAAAGAATGTGCATATTGGTGGGGGGTAAATGGTTAATACGTCTCAGCATTCCCACAAACACCTTCATGAGGAGAGAGGTGAAAGAAAAAAGAAACAGAAAATAAAGAGATAAGGACCAGTCTATCTTCTGGGGACTGGGGGCAGTATTCAATCGTATTTGATAAGAAAGCCCAAGGGATTAGTCAAAGGCATTCTGCCTTGGTGTTGAGAATGCAAGCCTAAGTTCAGGAGCTGAACACAAATACTGTTTATTTTAAGATAGCACTGGAGACTGCTTTCAAGCAGAAAAGGAGATTGGGATTTCTCAGTTTATCATGAAGATGTTTTTGGTGAAACAGAAGAATCTATTTCTCTAATTCAAGGTCATTGTTTTGTATAAAAATCTGCAGGTAATAAAACAACAAGCTAACACTTTCTATTCATCAGTAATTTTATTAGGTAGACCTTACTTTGCCTTTACCTGAAGAACTCCATTGATTCTTTGTTTTAAAAGATTCAGTGATATTACACATATTCTGCAGTTTTTAGCTTTATAATGTATATAACACCTCAGAAATCAATAAACAATTAAGGTATGGGAAGCAAGGGAGGCTGTATAGTTTTAATGCCTCACTTGGAAAAGAACATCTGTTAAACACAACTATGACAACCAGAAACTCATTCTACTCGTCATGATGCTGAAAAAGACAAGGAAAAAAAAAGAAAGATAAACACAAAAGAGGAATTGATGTAGATGTACATCTACATTCTAATTGTCTTTAGAGTATGTATATCTGAAAGTTTAGTGCCTGCCCCCATTAGTTATAATTGAGAATCATGTGACCATAAGAGGTCTTTCTAACTTGTTTTTGTCCAGTTTTGATGAAGTGGTGTAAATTTTAATCTTCTTTCAGATGTTATGCGTCAGAGTCGGTTCTACACACACCCTGGTTGTTTGAGCAACTATTGCCTATTTTACCTCCTAAATTATTCTGCCCATTTTCCTGTGACATCAGCAAGGAATTTCCGTCTTCACAACTACAGCCAGGTGGAATTTTTTTTATAATTTTCTATAAACCAGTGAAGAAGTTGTGTAACACCACTCCAGGAGGACTTGGTGTAGAAAAAACAACAAACACATTTATTTAACTTAACTTGAAAGAAGGAGCTTGCAGCAGTCTAACAGCATGGTAGTCGCATTAGGTGATTTCATTTGGCAGCTTCCATATCTTTCTCTACAACTTTAAGTCTACATTATTTATTTCTTACATTTTTCTTTCTCTTGAGAAGAACTCACCGTTAGTCAGCAAATCTGTGTTGTGGCACTGCCACCTTTGAGTGTGATGATCATACTACATTACACAGCAACACTGTACTTTTTCAATTTGGAACCATTAACTAAGTAAGGAGAGATTTTAGAGAGTTTAAGCTAGGGATGTACCGATACCGACACTGGTATCGGGTATCGGTCCGATACCGGGCATAAGTACTCTACTCGTACTCATAAAATTACCACAGATACCATGACATTCATACAACCCGCTGCGCTACTATTGGGCCTGGGTGGGCTTTATGGTGTGATCTCTGTGCCACCAGGTCCGCGGGCACAGAGCCACCTGAAGGAGCAACAACGGCAAGTGTGTGCGCTCCAAGGTGCCCGGATATGTGCTTGGCTCCGCATCCGCGCCCGCAACTCTACATTATATGCAAATGAGCCGTGCTCCCAGCTAATCAAACACTGGCCTTTTTCATCCAATTAAATAATTCCTTCCAAAAACACAAAGTTAAATCATACTCTCAGACTCACTAACATTTCAGCAGAGCCGTGAGCGCAGATATAGAGCCGAGCGCGAGCAGTTTGTCAGAGTTGAGCGCACGCCCGAGGAACCCATCAGCGAGCGCCCCTGAGATTCACACACGCACACGCCTAAAACCATTGCTCCACCAGAAAAGCTCCGCGCCCACAGACCTGACGGCACAAAAACCATGCCACACCGAGTCCCCGTCCTCAGTACCGCAAAAAAGCCTTTCAGTATTTGACAATTTTGTTAAATTTCTGTTTGTACTCTATGTGTAAATACACAATGTTGTTCAAATAACAATATCTGTGGAAAAAAAAATAAAAAATCCAAAGTAAATGTGTAATGGCTTAAGTACTCGGTATTGGTATCGGTGAGTACTCAAATTCAAGTACTCGTACACTACTCATTTTGGAAAAAGTGGTATTGCTGCATCTAGTTTAAGCAATACACTTAACTATGTACAAAAATCACCCAGAAAAAAACAACAACAAAATAAATCAGCAGTTTTAGAACCAAGTTATAACCAAAAAAGCAGCTGGTGGGTGTATAATGAGTGGGAGTGCTGCTTCTCTCTTTATTTGCGCTCCCTGCCTCCTCACAAATGAGCTTGCCTTCTTATATTTGCAGAACAGAGGGCCGATCCAAAGAACTTTCATCTCCCATTTCCTGTGCTTGTGTGTTTCTGCAGAGCTGCCATAGTTATCAATGAAGTCCAATACCTGCTTATCTGAGGTGAACTGGCACAGCTGAATTCACTTCAGGATTACATTAACACAACAAGACAGGCCAACCCCAGCAAGGATGGAAAATAATTTCCTTGTAGTCATTTTGTGTTTTTAAAAGATACAGATGAGACCCAGGCTTCAATTGTTGCTTAAATTGCTAAGGCTGCATTGGAGTGCTCGATGCTGACAAGCATACTGGCACAGGAAAAAGCAATCTGCCTTGAAATACCTAGTAATATTTTCACTTTAAATATACACTCAGCTGGAATTTCCATGTCTTCTGCAATACATAGCGACCAGCTCGTCCAGAAACCAGTGCTTTCTTGTTCAGCCATGTTACAGTGATTTTTATAACTCTGCTGACCTTATTCTATCACACATCAAAGAGGGTAATGCACAACAGGGGTGGCTGCATTCTACATTATGTTTTTCCTTTTTTAAGAGCCAAATGGCTGCAGAGTATGTCTCGAAATTTCTTTTTTATCGCAGGAAAAACAGTAGGACACTCAGAGAGTGTTAGCCATGCTTAATGCTAAAACGACGAATTCGGGTGTGTGGATTTAAGTTAATAGAACCAAGGGCTAAAGAGTTTGGAGTGAAAATATAGATCCTTGTTTTGTGAGGTTTTACTTAAAGTACAATACTGTTTACAGGTGGTTACAGAGATTAAGAGAATTACAACTGGGAAGACCGTGGAGTTAAATATTATGTAACGTTTTCTACATCGAAGAGACACTACTTGTTTTTGCCAATGTCACATTATTTTACTCCATAGAGTTGTTGACTGCATTCATTTTTATCCAAGTCAACTTCCAGACAATTTCTTATGATACTATATTTGTTTTCTTGCAAGCTTAGGCAACAATTCTCAGAACTACATTCGTTTCCTCAACAACCTACATTCAACCTGTAATGTAGTGGCACACATCATTTACACATAACATTTACTACATCAGTGAAACAGCAAAAAATGTAAAACCTGTTTTCTCCTTTAATGTTACACATATCCTGTAGAAACCAAAAGCTTTTTATATGCAGGATGGTTAGAAATCTGCCAGTACATGGTTTCATAGGGGTCGACTCCCTGAAATCAAAAAGTGGTTGAACTATGTTTTACTAAGCTTTTGTGATGCTCTAAAGCTGCATTTTCATTCCAACTACAAAATTCCCTAAATCTGTCATTCCTTGTTTGCACTTCAAACTATTTTCTAAGGAAGAATGGAATGAAATACAAAATGGAATCAAAAGTGCATCTGCTAAATACTGAAATGAATATGTATGCCAATGCTAATTTTAGGTGATTATTTTTTTTATTTAGTTGTGAAACCTTTGTAGAAATTAGTTTTATAGTCGACATTAAGGTTTTTATTTTCTTTTTTGTAAATTTTTTTGTCAAAAAAAGTCTGATTCTGTCGATGGATTTGAATATAATGACATGTAGAACCAAGAAAGTGTAAAACATTATAGGTGTACTATGTTAACCACCCATTTCAAAAGGTGGGTACATCACTACCAACATAGGCAAACATAGCAGCCTTTAGGCTCCATATAAACCATGATGCAAATCTATGGCTTGCACTGTCAAACTACAGACTCAATCTTTGTGAAATGTTCCTCAGCTTTATGGCTAGACTCACTTTACAGAAAGTCAAATTGCCTTACATCCGAGTCAAGATAGTAGTTTTCCTCAAGCTTGCCATCAGAGTTCACAAAGGCTGAACAGAGAAATTTGACACACTCTAGTCTACTGTAATGTGAGCACACACACAAACACATTCACTTACTCAAAGGCAAACACTGAAACTCAAGCACACAAAACGCTCTGTAATTGTAAATCAATAAACAATTACAAAACCACCATCATGTAACACAGTGCTTACTGACCTCAAATCCCTCAGCGCCGGCTCTGCGTTTTCTTGTTTGTTGGGGCAACTAAAAACATTGCTGGGATAATGTAGCTGCCGCTTGACAGTGATGTTTTCTCAGTTGAGGCTTGAAAAGTGCAGCAGCTAGAAAAGGTGTTTCTATTTCCACATTGTCTGTTTACAGGAGAAAAATAAACCTTGTGCCGTGAAAAGAAATTGTGCTTAATGTTCATATAAAAATTGATTGCACTAATAGCAAATCAGTAAAGTATCCAAAGCATTAAAGGAAAAGTAATGTCTGAGAAATAACATCACCAATTTAATCACATTAACTGCAATTAGTTCTATGCAAACGTTATTAGAGCACTAATGAACTCAAAAGTTTTTTAATGAAATGAATTAAGATAGGCTTTTGAGTTTTTTTATATTCAGCTAAAGGTAAGTGATATTGGTGCCTTATTGAAAGTCTGGTATATAAAATATTATCACACAAATACAAAAGAAAGAAAAAAAACCCTGAATAAATCATACATTTTTCTATTACTATTTCCTGTTGAGTTTTTTAGAGAAAGGAAATAGACTTCCAAAAGATTATCCTTGGCGGATCTTTGATCTGTGCTCTCATTTTCAACCAGGCTCAATATGAATCAAGCATTTTAAATCATTCTGAAAAATATATATATTTAGACACTTCCTAATTACACCTAATCAATATTCTCTAAAGATCAAAGGTACAGCAACCAACCTGTACGGTTAGGTAGGAGAAATTAACATTAACTCTGCAAGCAGATTTGTTATAAGGCAAAAGAAAAGTTTCTTCAAGAGAAAAAACTACAATTGGTCCACAAAACTTTATTTTTTCTTTTACTTTACAACTTGAGATTTTTAAGGTGGCAATTTGCACTTAGGCTTGGTTAATAAAAAAGTTGGTCACTTAAAATGATGTAAATAGGAAAAAGTACCTAATAAGTCATTTTTCCAAAACAGGATTCCCATCTATGGGATTGCATTTCCATTAGTGCAAAGCTTCATAATTAATTACAGTGGGCAGGAGTGAGTGAAAGTTAGGAGGGGAGAATTTAGGATTTCGAGTCAAGAAGAGAAGCAAAGAAAAAACTCTTTTACATAAAAGTAAAATGTCAAATATCACCAGTGAACTAACGTAACGCTGAAGTATCCTTTAGACTACTTCTGATATCTTGGACAATTACTGGAGGAGAAAAGGTAAATGTTACTATGAGTTGTGTGTCATGCTGACATTGAATCACTGATGTGTTGGGTTGCACCTTGTCCAGGTCTATCTTTTGAATTACTATTTTGCCTGAAACCTCTGTTTAGAGCAAATATAAACCTAAAAACACAATTTGATAAAGAAAAAGGTTTTATCTACAATGATGAAGCACCATATCAGAAGGGAATATAGATACTTCAGATGGTCCTTTGGGACCAAGTTAAATCATGTGGCCATTGCCAGGAAACTCTCAAGTTACTAATTACGTTGAGAACCTATTAACTTTGGCGTATTTACAAAAAGGAAAAAATATTCAAAAGCAAAAAGAATGTTGCTATTATGTTGTATAATTATTTGGCAAAAGGTGCTAATGACAAGGAGACAAAAAGGTTTGTGGAAGAACCTTTATATCGCCCCTAAACCCGTTTCCCTCCAACTAGGAACAAAGCTTAAGGAGATGGATGAAAACAAATTCTATGTGAATTAGTTTTCATCAGAGCGATGTCATGGAGGGATTTCAAAAACAAAAAAAGCTGCATTGTTTGTACGTAACAAATACTTGTAGAACCTTAAAACAGTTAACGCAAAACAAAGATATGTGAGTCTCTAAAGTAACAAACATACAAACACTTGCAAGAAAAGGAAGTACTTGTTACTGGTGAAAAAACATGAAAGGTGATGGGCCAATGTGGACATAATGTTTTACTTTAAGATTAATGTTTTGTTTTTTTGAACGTTTTAATTTGCAAAAATCACTCATCCAGAGAAGAAACATAAAGGTTATCAATGTATATTTCGAGTGTTAACCAATGTGTTACAGTCAGTCTCTGCAATGTCTAAGAGTAAAAATAGTGAATAAAGGGCACCAGAAACACAGAAAGGGAAACACTAGGATGTGATAAGAGTCAGATATGGGTTAAATCTTTGACACATGTCAGGCAGGTCATAACATCCTATCCTTTTAGGGATAGGGTGCCATGCCAATGTCAGAGCGAGACACCCCAAAGATTATAAAGATGATCAATATGTAAGGGGAGGCTGAACAATTGTTAAGATTTCAGCCCCCAAACATTACATAAAACAGACATATTTGTAATACTGTCTTATGAATAAACTAAGTATCTCCATTTTTAGTGATTGTCAGATGGTTTTCAACTTTCAACTTCTTGTTATGGCGTGTCTCCTTTGCTATACTACCATCAGACCATAATATGTGTACCTTCCTTTATCAATTTGTAAGTCATGAGGGTAAAAGGTCCAGGGTGGCAAATGGCACTTGACCAACTAAGTAATATTTTCTGTCTCCTTCCAGTAGGAGTTCCATAGTAGGCATCCTAACCATATGCTGAAACCCCTCAAGTGGTGTACAAGCCTTTTTTCCAAATAAACCTTATACACATCCGATTAAAGGTTTCCTTGTGGACCATTTCCAAACATATTTTTTATTTCTATGAAGAGAATGTAGCCAATGTCTTAAGAGTTCTTATTATTTGATAGATAAACACATATTTCAGGGTAGATTGGGAAAATATTGCCACATAGATGGTTTAGTTGTTCTGACCTGTGATTACGAACAACAACTAGCAGTTAATACGTTATCTAGTAAAAGAAAAACAGCGTCTGCTAATGTGTAAGTGTCCGAGAGTTAAAACGTTGTCTTTGGGAAGGATTTAGCTCCATCGAATCTTCTTTCTGTATTCCTATAATCCCACACAAACTAATCCTTCTTTTTTTCTTTATTTTTGCCTAATCCAGGATTTTATCTGAAATCAAACGTGCTGATAAGGTGGAGTCCAAAAAACAAGACATTTTCAACTTGACAAGGTCAGTCCTACCAACCTTTTTTTTTACATAATTTAAACAACAAAAATCACCTCTCTCAGTGACTTAGAGAAGGACAAGTTTTTTTGTTTTTTTTTTCAAATTCACAAATCTTTATAAGACAGGACAAAATGGAAAAGGAGATCATCTGATTGTTTAAAGACATTTTCTTAAGAGAGTCACATTAATACAAAGATCTATCATGGAATAACAGTATTTTATATACTGCAGTTATTATACCACATTTTAATATTTTGCAACATGTGTACATGGTAATTTGCCAACTTTGCTTCAAAAAGTGTTCAGTTAGTTCATCCAAGAAAAATAATAAAAACAGAAAAAAACATATTAAACAATATTTAACACACCATGAAAGGATTACAATACCCTGCAAATGCTCACGGTCTGTGTCATAATGTCTTTAAGCGTTTATCTTTACCACAAGAGAATACACAAAACCGTAAAACTTTGGGTAACTCAATGGATTTGATCCCGCTTGTCTTATAAAAAACACATGAAATTAACTGAATGTTCATTAATGCTTTACACACTCCCAAACAGGAATGGGGACAATACAGTGATACAGTGAAAAGTCATGTTAAGATAAAATGAAAGGTGAGTAAAGATATCCACACAGAACTGCTATATAGTAAGACACAACATGAAATAGAACAGTTGCCTGAGGTTTGTCATTCAGGTTGAATTTTCAAGGACATGAAAAATGAATTGAAATTCTACACTAAGCTTTTTTTACCTTTTAAGCTCAACCTGTAAAATTTATATTTTTGATTTTGCTATATATTTGTAGATTTTTCATCAGTAATATTGAAGCATTTATGTCAAAACAGAAAACTTTTCATTTCTGGAAATTAATGCATGTAGATTAAAATTGGTATTACAATTTGGTTTATTTTTAAAGTATTGCTGCCTATTTGCTTTCTTGCTAAAAAAAAAATATATATATATATATATATATATATAGGAATAACACAGTTGCGAGAATTTGGTGAAAACGTAGATGTGACAGATATACATTAGCTTAGCACAAAGTCTTAAAAACAGGATAGCAGCTTGCATCCCAGCCTTTAACTACAGTTAACAGTGATAAACACATTTAAAAGTCAATAAAAGTTGTAGAAGTGCTAAGATGAAGCAACATTAAAAGTGTTGAACAGATTTAAACAAAAAGGAACAAATACAAGTGACACTGTTACAAGTTTGCTAGAGAACACACACCCCGAGTATGTCGAAACCCCGTCATGTTCCAATTGAAAATTGAAAATCCACTGGAATTTACAGCAGTCAGCTACCTGCCTCACCAATGCTCGCAATTCAATATGACAGGAGATAATAGATATTGATACGTTGCTAATAACAAGGTTTACCTAGGTTTAAAAAAAGTTACGGCTTAAAAGTGATTGAGGTTTTCACCTTAGACCTCTGGACCTCTATTACATGTAACCTTATAGGCACACATGTTCCTCAATTTAAAGAAAGTTGATCTACTGTTTGGAAGTCAGTCTAAAAGGGCACTGCTTACAGTTGCATGCTAATGGGGTAGTTGAGCTAAATTATTAGCTGGCTATCCTGCCAGCAATAATCTATAAATAGAAGAATTTAATCTGTAAGAAAAACATAATATCTTAGCTGACTATTTCAAATTTATTTTTGTTAGTTTTTATAAAATTTTTGTTATTGAAAAAAAATTGTATTTGGTAAGTTTTTGCCATTAACACATAACATTGTTGTGTAATTCCAAACACAGAGACTCATCAGTTTTGTTGAATTTAATAATATCTGATTTAATGAGAGACAAACTGTCAAACAAAAATATAGTCAATTTGGCTATGCAACTGTTTAGTGTTTCATAGTTTGACATGATGCATTCTGAAGGTCTGGATGGCGGAATAGCCACAGGTTTCAAGTAAAACATCCTACCGTAGGTCATTCTTCATACTCAAAATTAGAAAGTTCTAGATTTACAATATAAATGGAGCAAACTGTTGCATTGTCATGGCTTAGTGTAGTATGTCCTGATTTCTTGACCCTACTCACATAAAAAGGGTATTTAAATGAAAGAAATATTTAAAAAAATACTGATTAAAAATATTAATATCCTTCATATTTTGTGGAGGTTTAAGTTTTTATATTTGGAAAGACAACTAGATTAAGCCATTAGATCCTTCATTTATTTACTTTTGTAAACAGATGAAACTAAAGTGAGAGAGGTTAATATTCCTTAAAAAGTAAAAATGTTACGTACTAAACCTTTATAAAGAAAAACAACAAATAAGTGTACTTTAGTGATTTGGTTTTTGTAAATATACACAAAAAAAAGCAACTCGAAGGTATTTCAAAATTCAAAATCTGACTGCAGGAAATTATTTGTAATATTAGTATTAATGTACCTCTACATTTTTGTATATATAGCTTTAGAGACTCTCCTGTTGAGGATTTTATGCCAAGCTAATTTGACAAATTTCTAGGTATAGGTATTTAAGATCACAGTAAGAAAGCAAATAGTCATTGTTTTTTCAAACTACTTTTCTAAAGACATTTGCAGCGATACCAAAATAAAAATATGGTGGAAATAAAAAAATTTAAAAAAGGTTTTTTTAGTAGTTTCACACCAAAAAGCTTGAAAGTGACAAAGTATGTGTTTGTGTTTCAGGGTCGTGGCAAGACAGAATACTTATCAACTCATTATTCTTGCTAAAAAAAAGCAAATGAAGTGGAAAGTAAAACAGAGGCTCCAGTACCTCCTGCATGTGAACCATGGCTCTGAGTCGTCTCACACTCTCCATTGTCTGTGGTACGTTGTCAGTGGGCTTTTTGAACTGGATCCACCGTAGTTCACCTTCACCACATTCAACAACTTAACCAGCACCGACACAAGTAAATCCCCAAGAGAACTCTCCACTTTCAGAAGATTTAGAATGAAAACAAAGACCATAGCTTAATATTTTAGTTACCCAGATCACAGTCAGGAAAGGAACCAAAGTAACATCGGAAAAAATAAGTTAACACAATTCTGACACATAGAATTTTACAATATGTACATTATTTTTTACATTAAAATAGATTTGTCAGTTGTCTGATTGGATATGTCCTCTACAGAGCGCCGCTTTTCTCCAACTGTCCAGTGTTATTCCACAGCTCCCTTTAAAACGCAGAACAAGCCAATCAGAGAGTGTGTAAGGCTTCCTCATCTCATGTCCCTGCCAGTAGTTGGTGGCGATTTTGGACAGGGCCTAGCCCTAAGCAACCAAATGGCAGACCTTCTAACACCTTGACAGATCTTGAAAAAGAAATAAATATAAAATATATGTTTATTTCTATATATATATTCATAAAACCAAACCCAGGATAGATTTTAAACTCTGACATATTATCTCTATTGAATCCAGCTTTAGCCATCATCCCATTGCCAGCCCAGATCCCTTTCTCCATGTTTGAGTATTTTTGCAGTTTCAAAGGAAAAAAAAAAAAAAAAGTATTTTTCAAACATGTACATCTTATATGCAAGTAAACAAATTGTAAAAGTGCATGTTTTTTTTCTCTTTTTTTATGTTTTTTCCACTATATTCAAAAGTGTAGCAGGCACTTAAGTCCCTCCCAAACAAAGTAGGTGTTTTTTCGACAGTGGATCAGGTTGGTTCGGTTAATCCTGGATTTGTGTGGGGCACTCCGTCTCATTTTGTCTCTGTCGATCTTTCCGTCTGTTGGGGAACAAGGGCTTTTGCTAGCCTAGGATGTCCAGGTAGACTGGGGTGGCTTTTCCCATGGTGAAGAGGACCTTCTGAATGTCCTTAATGTTTAGTCGCTGCTGGGGTTCCCTCTGCCAGCAGCCTAGCAGGATGTCGTAAACCTCCTTCGGACAAATCCGTGGCCTCTCCAGCACTCGACCCTGGGTTATGCACTCAATAACCTGCATAGGAGAAAGAGCACCAGAGTGAGAGTGGCCATCCTCAGACACTGATTGCTTTGCTTTGTTAATAATGAGAAAGTGGTGACACTGAGCAGACTGTCCTTTGAGATTTGAGCTAATGAAACTGAAATGAAAAAAATAGAAGGGCGTCAGTAGGAAAAATGTCTGATATAAAAGAAAATGAAGGATTTGGGTTTTTGAATATTTTGTTTCTGTTCCAAAGCATCAAATAAAGAAAAAAAACAATCTGTGAAGGTGGACATCTGAAAACCTGAGTTATTATTTGTGTTCTCGGGTTGTGCTGGCAGATGACTAACTGTTGTTATGACAATTCGACTTTATTATTTAAGTCACTAAAACCAAACGTTGATGGCTAACATAGAAAAACCCAGCTTTTCCCCTTAGGGAGTTCTCCTGTTCTTTTTATTTATTTATTTTATTTTATTTTATGTTTTGCCATCACTGTTCCGTAATGTCTTCAGGTCATTAAACACATTTTTAATGCAAATAACCTGAGTAAATACAGTAAAACACAAGGGGTATTTGGTAAAATTATTTATTATATAAAACCGAAAACACCATTAAAACCAACACGGTGCTCTGTGAAAATATATTGACCTCCTTTGTTAAATAATAAATGACCTCGATTATTAACATTTGTTCATGTAAATTTGAGAAAACCTTCTTGTTGTTGTTTGCTCCAATATCTTATCTCTTCAAAAGAACCTTTCTCACAAAATGAAGTAGGAAACAATGGAAAACCATCTACCTGATTGCAAGGCGACCATTCTACCCACTGTGCCACCTTTATATTTAATTATATAAAATGTCGTTATGCTGTGAGGATCTGGAACATATTTATTATTAGCGCACATAAACATTAAAGTTGATTCTGATGTTTCTGGTTTGATTTCCAGCTCCAAAATGTAGACGTTACACTTTGTACCAAACTTAAGCTGTACTTTGTACCAAACTTAAGCTGTACTTCAATGCAAGCTACATGCAGTTTTCTGTTCTGATCAAGTTTAGTTGGCTACATCCTTGCTGCACCTAAAAGAGTGTTAAGAGTGTCCTCATTTATGCACCAGAATTATCCTGCTGCATTTGTTGTACTTTACTTTTAAATTAGTTTTTTTTAATTAAAATTGGTAGGGTATATCCTAGTCTATGTTTAGTGTTCCCTTTTCATGGCCCTTGTACTGCATGTCAGGTTACAATCCCTTTCTTGAACCTGGGCATTTAATCCTTTCAACAAAACTGTTAATATCAGTAAGAAAATCCATGCAAACATGTGATCAGGTGTGGCAATGCTAGGTAATACTGTAAAATATAGGTGGATCATTTTTGTATCTACAATCGATTGGAATAAAAAGAAGTGTTTTAAACCATTAATGTAAAAATCAATTTGGTTGTTAAACTGGAAAACCACACGCTTGCTGAGTAAAGAAAGAAGAGGAGCTTTCACAATAACCTATTTTACTTTTTGTTGTGCAGAAATACCATCATAAAGGCAGAGAGTGGTCTGCTATTGTAGCCCAAGGAGTCACAATAGTCACATAAATGCATTATTTGTCAAGCTGTTACAAAGACACAATAGTCTTTGAAGTCTATTTGACGCACTTATCTGATTGTGTTACATGCACCTGCTGTTGTTGATTTGACAACAGTGTGGCACCATGACGGTGAGCAATGAACGTCCCATATCTTTTATTGTCAAGTTGGTGTTGGACATGCTGTTTTTGACTCAGAAACACAAAAATAAAATAAAATACACACTTGGGCCAATATGAAAAGTTGGCAGATAAAGCACATGCTATTTTTACTGTGCAGCTCCACAGAGGAGTCTGCTTAGAAAAAGAGACAGGCTTGTTTGTAAGAAGTTCCCATGATACCCAGGTAATAATGTATCACTTCCACTGAGCCATACAGGCCCATTTATAATTGTTGCAGTAATGGATCATTGTTTAAACTAATTACACAAAAAGCACAAAAGGATTTTAAAAAGTAAAAATCCCTTTGGTAACTACATAGGGTAATGGTAAGGAGACCATTAGTATGGGCACCCCCCAGAGGTGCAGTTTCTCCCCCTTCCATCTTCTCCCTCTGGACCATGACTGCACGTAGTGAAGTCATTGTCAAGTTTGCAGTTCTATTAACTCCAGGAGGGGGATCAGCTGGTCCACTGGTGAGGTCAGAATCACATTATGCTTAACACACTTAACACTGGAGATTACAATGGCCTTCCACAAAACACACCTCCTTCCTTCACTATCCTTAACAACACTTTCTACAATAGATTAATTCTAGCTCCTATCTCAAGCACTAAGTTGGTCCTCAGACATCGACAATGTTCCCCAGAAGGCCCATCAGAAACTGTGATTCTTGCAGCAACTAAATAAATACAGCCTACCACAGGATTTGCTGTTTCTCTTCAACAAACAACTATTCAAATTGTCCACCACTGTGTGGTTTGGCTCATTACCAAAACCATTCAAGAAAATGTTTAGACTTTAACATAAAGGTCACCACCACAGAGCCCTGTTCCCAAAAAAAAACAGTCTCCACAGAGTCAGTTTCTTACCTTACGTTCTCTCCTTAAGTGACACAATGTTCTCAATGTTATTTTAGGCTTTTTCATCTCATCGTATTAATGTACTCCCTCATGTAATTCATATACAGTAGAATGTCTGCAGACTGTGGGCACCTGCAAGCGAGGTCAATTCCTTGTTAATGCACTTAAACATCCCCATTAAAGCAGCTTCTGATGTCTCTGGTTCGGTTTGTTTTTATTTCAAACTGTAGCATATCGGTTTGTCTGCCTGAATCCTATGCTACTGCATTTTGCTAAAGTTATTCTAATAGAAATGCATTGATTGGTAAGAGAGACTTCAGAGAGAAAAGCCAATAATGGGTGCTGTGTGACATGGCCTTCTGCTGGCAAAATAATAATAAATAATAATAATGTATACTTTATTGATCCCGTAGGAAATTGTTTTTGGTGTAAACCACACCGGGGCAGCCATTATGTGCAAAGGGTCTTGCCTAAGGACCTAAGAATGCAATTGTGTAATTTGCCCTGGGCTGGATTTGAACCCATGAGATTTAGATTGGAAGTCTAGTGACATTCCAATTGAGCTATCCAGCCGTTGAAGCAGAATTCAAGATGGTTGGTTCATATACATCTGCTACAGCTATCATTGTGGTTAATTAAATATTTCATGAAGTATTCACAGTGTGCAATAAACACCTACATAGACTCTAACTTGGAGGTAGAGTTTCCTTTTACCAGTATGAATATCTATCCATTTCAACCATAAATCCATAGCATACAGTGATGGGAAAAAGCTCTATAAACCAACTGGACATTTCTAAAAAAAAGTATTAGTCATTTTGTTAAATAATTAATTGATTGTAGTTGAACTAGATTTCTCAGAAATGTGATCTAGGTTTTATAAGCTAAACTGAGGCTTAGCTATAACATTAGCTTCAGATACAATAAATTATTTGAAATACAGACTTTATAAAGGCTGAAACATCTCAAAAAGCTAAACAAATTACACAAAATAAATTCAACAGTAATAGAGGGTTAGGGTCAATTGACATATACCAATATAGAAAGGGCTACAAAGTCATATGAAAGACTTTGGGAAATCTGATAACCAATGCAAGATCCAAATATTAAGCATGCAGCAGTGGGACTTTTACTAGGAGAGGCCAATCACCCAAAATTACGCCAACAGCACATTGACAATTAGCCAGTAAGCCAGAAAACAAGGCACAAAAACATCTAAAGCACGGGAGGCTTAATTCAGCAAAATTGAAATCAAAATGTACCATTAAACAATGATAGGAAAGCCTGGACAAAAATGCCCTGCAAAGGAAAGCTCCAAGCTCAGAACCACTCCACAAAAGCATGAACATAAAAGCGTGTAACATTTAACAAAAAATATGTTAAAACAAATTTTTTTCTAAACAAAACAATCATATTGACAGTTAATCCTGGTGGTGTGAGAAATTGTTGCTGCATTGCTAAAGACCAACATGATTTGCCATAATTATTGGAATAATACATTTCGCACTCATATCGTAACGTCCCGGAAAGGAATGTCTGACCTTTAATACAGGACCTTTCTGTAACATCACTTTGTTTATGGGGCTTGACCACCAATAGACTGTACTGTGTGGTTAACCAAAACTTTGTGTGAGAATCGATCTCATGTGATCCCCTAACTGTCTTGGCTTGTTAAATCTAATCAAGGTTATATCATAATCTACATTTAATATCCCCAATAAATGTAGTGAGGGGTTTACCATCTCTGTAATGTGAATGTGATGTGTTCAAACCCTCTTGTTATTAACCACATCCATCCATCCATCAATCCATCCCTCCATCCATCCATCACACTCTTTGTGGCTTGTTGTGTCTTGTGGATATTCATTGACATACTAGAGGCTTGCTGTACCTCATTGTTACCCAGCTGAAACCAAGGCTGCTTCCCATAGGTAAAGATCTCCCAAAGGATGACCCCAAAGCTCCAGACATCACTTTCCGTGGAGAACTTCCTGTACATGATGCTCTCAGGCGGCATCCAGCGAATAGGTAGCATGGTGTGTCCTCCAACCTGAGCAGACAAGATAAAAAAAAGAGTAGGGAGAGATTATTACTGCATACTGGAATGCTGTTTTCAAAATACAGGATGCCATTTTCAGTTGTCAATACAAAAAAGCTCATTTAGATATTGGCTGCCTATTAATGAAAATGATCTGTAGGTTTTAATTATATTTCTGTAGTGACACAATGCAAGAAAAAAGCGACTCATCTTTCTCCAATTCTCTACGTATTGGATCAGTGGATGTAAGAGCGTTTATGAGTATGGAATTAACCCCCTCTACTTTGACTAAAAGACAGCAAGCTCCTCAGTAATTCTTAATCCTGGCAATGAGCACAGGATCAAAGACAAATTACAAGAAAAATTTAATGTTGAATGCAATCATGATAATAATATTTTACTGCATTTGCATGACTTGTAATGCAAATCCAGCGGTTTAAACTATACACAAGAACCTTCTGCATTTATGAGAAGGTTTGTAGAGAAAAAGATAGCTATTGAGGCAGTAATCTACTTTATGCAGGTTGATGGCTTCAAACTAGCTCAAAATGAAATGAAGAGAATACTGAAAACTCTATGGCTGGACAATAATTGATTAAACAGTTGTTAAGCAATCATAAGCCTCCATTCCACATTTGTGTCAGTAATCATTCCAGTCTGTAACTGGTCAAAACCAACATGACACTGAGGAGCCTGGTATGGAAGGCTTTTCCTCAAAACAAATGGATAGTATGACCTTGCAAAGTTGATGTTCACAATGCAACGCAAGTTTAAAATACAAATTGTTTTCAATCCATGCAAGCTGGTCAAAAAACTGTAATTAAGTTAACTAACTAACAAATCAAGTATTTTTTTTTGTTTGCTTGTTTTTCTTTTATTCCTGCCTCATTATACTAAAATTAAATGTTGGGTTGTAATTGTTTTTTAAAATAGCAATATACACTGCAAAAATAAATACATTTATTTTAAGGAGTCTGTAAAATGCAAATAACACCTATTTTGCAGCTCAGGCTGAATAATAATGTTATTTTCTTTCACTTTTTTCATATTTGACAGAGAACTTCCACCTCTATCTGAAAACTTACACCGTGTTTAACAATATTTTTTTCCAAGAATGGAAAAAAAAAGTGAGATGCTGCCATGAGCATGATGGTTGTTCTTCTTGTTCAAGGTGATATGGATGCTGTGGACTTGCGCAGTGGGTAGCACTGTTGCCATGCAGAAAGAAGGCTCTGGATTTGATCCCACCTTGGTTCTTGGGTTTTTGTAAAAGGAGTTTGCATGTTCTCCCTGCACATGCGTGGGTTCTCTCTGGGTGCTCCAGCTTCCTCCCACAGTCCAAAAACATGACTGTTAGGCTTATTGGGCTCTCTAAATTGTCTTTAGAAGTGTGTGAGTGGTTGTCTGTCTTTGTGTTGTGGTGCAATGGAATGGCAACCTGTCCAGGTTGTACCCCAGCCTCTCACCCATTGTAAGCTGGAGATAGGCACCAGCAGCCCCTGCGATCCCATAATGATAAGCGGGTTGGATAATGGATGGAAGGTAATTTGGAGTGTTGATTTTTTAACACTATACTGGTCTGTGTCACATTTTGATTCCTCTGTCCAGAACACCTTATGCCTGATGGTTATACTTTTAAGGCTTATGATCAATTGCAAAAAAAAAAAAAAATGACTTAATAGTTTTACTTTTTCTTTGCCACATTTGTGTATATAACAGATCATGGACTGCACTACAAATAGCAGTCTTCTTGACAATTTCCTCCAACTGAACTATAGAGCAATGAAACTCTTCTGGCTTCTTGTCTGACAAACGTACATATTTTTCCTGGCAAGTCAGTTAAGTGAATAGGCATGTCTTTTTGTTTTTGTTTCTAAAGACAAAAACATTTGAAAAAATGTTAAAGGTGTGAATCATTTTGTATACCTCTGTACTGTGTTTCTAATATAAGTCAAAGGTGAATTCTGACTTTTATCAGTAGTTCATGATTTCGTAATGGTATTTTACTAGCGTTATATCTCTGTTAGTCACCTGAATGTGACTTTCGTTTCAAGTCTCCATAAAAAATAAATACACAAAACAATCGTTAGAGAAGCACACAGAGTCACTAGTTGATTTTTTTTAGTATATTGCTTTGGTCTATATAATTCATCAATGTAGCACTTTTTTTCAAATGCCTTAGACAAGTCAATACCCAGTGTACCATTTGACTTCACTGATGCAACAGTTTGTGCTGTGGGCTGTCCTTCTATTTACCACAAATCAATATGTGTGTACACAGCGCCAATAAGGGAATAAGACGGTTTAGAAACTGTTCTGTGCACCAAAACACATATGCTGACCAAAAGGAAAAATCATAGCCCATTAACCTCCACAATGTCAAATCTTTGAGTTTACTGGTGTTTCAGCAAAACAAATGCAAAGCTTCATTTCAATTCCATTCAGCTGCAACTGAAAACAAATCTGAACAAGGTCTCTTCAGTATTAGCTACACAACGAAAACAGAACTCCAAAATAGCTGTCGTGCCACATTTTTGTATCTTTTCGTGTGCATTTCAATTTCTCCTTTAAGTGGATGTACACATAAGAAAATTAAGAGCAACATCAATTCCTGTCACTGTAAGCGTGTAGTATGTGGATATTGGGAAGAAAGGTGTTGGATTTCACTAAAACGCAACATTAGGCTTTTGAGGTAATAACACTTTCTTATTTTATTTTTTTAATCACATTTCAAGATTAGCAGACACAGCAGTTTGAGCCGCTTCAATCATTAAACAAGCTGAAGTAAATAAATCAATAACCCAGGCCAATATGCTTAAAGTTGCTGAAAGATAAACAAATACATAAAAAGAAGTGAAATACATTGTGTTAGGTTCAATAATCAGTTACATAATACATGCTAATTATTAAATATTTGAATATGTAAAAGTGGTAAAAATGTCAATCTCTAAGATTACCTGTTACTATAAAAATTATTTGCAACCATCATTCGTATAAGAGCAGGTTTTAAACATTCCCAGACAGTTGCTATAATAGTTCTTTTATAAGGTAAACAAAAGTTATTGTTCAAATTAGTATTGACTTATTTCTAATATGTTGGAAGTTAAGTGTTTAAATGTTCAATCTAATACTGCAATGAATTAATGCATGTTGGTGGATGTTTTTTCAGCAAATGACACCACTGTTGTTATGGTGATATAATTTTAGAGGCAAAAATAACACATAAAGGGAAATTGAGAATCGGTAAGCACAAACAATTAAACAGGACCATTTTATAATGAAATGCAAATGTTGAGGATACCAATTACATGGTTGTTGTGCTTTACTGTTATTTATTTGACTAAAATATTTAGGACTTTACCATAAGTTTTAATGAAAAACTATATTGGCAAATTAGACATTGATATGGTATGTAATATTTGGTTAAAATTGCAAATATAAGTGAAAGAGAATCTAACAAGTGCAAAGAGAAAAAAAACTGATTTTCTTAAAGGTAAGTAACAAAAAAGGTTCGCATTAGATTTAGCAAATATTTAGCTTCGCAGTTATTCACTTCTACACATTTATGCCCCACTTCCAGTGCAGCCACAGTCTTCTACTAATCTCACCAGGGGTAATGCATTTTGCTGGCTACATCCTAAAACCAAGTTGTGTGTGGCAGGTTGAACACACGTTTGTGTCATTCTCGTTAAATTCTTCTGTCACAATCCTGCCACTGTATGAGTTGCCCAAGGGCACCCAAGGCATTGGATAGAAGCCTCAATTCACTCCAAATTTCTGAAGCCTTGTCCCACCAGGTCGCAGCCTAAACAAGTTTGACTCATCTTCTGCCCCTGGAGAATAATCAAACCTGTGGCGGCACAGATAAAACAGTAATTAAGATAAACATAAATGTGAAAGGTGCTTGGAGTAAGGTGCTCTTTCGTTGGATGCTGAGGACACAAAAGCCCCGTTGAAGGCGCTGCTGTGGATCTCGCAGTTGTGAGTAGGGGTGGCAATATCCATAAAAACATTTACCAGTGTTTCACTTCAAGCTAATGGCTCAATTAACAATGACTTAAACCCCACCTGGTCTCATTACATATGACATGTTTTAGTATTATACACAGAGTTAAGCCAATATTGATACAAAGACCACTCTCTTCCCACTGTGTAGAACCCCTGGTTTGTGCTGTGCCAGATTGGCTAAGTGAGGGGAAGGAGTTGATGAGGGACTGTACAGCCGGGTGTCTCCTTGCGAAGGTTTGTACAGATTACTCCAAATTAATTACATTTCTGTTACCCTAAATGACTTATCTGAAGCCCAGCCAGCCTACTGGATGCAATGCTCAACCTCATTTAATGCATGCTAATGACGCATATATGGTGTGGTGAGATATTATATCTGACCTACTCGCTGCATCCCTACAGAGAGAATGTTATCATCTCTGGTTTTTGTGACAAGAATGTGACAATTAGCTAGGGACAAAGAAGTAAAATAAATATATAAAAAAGGCTTAACACAATAAAAATTAAATAATTTCCATGGTAATTATGCTCATCTTTCTCATTCAATGTCACATGGAGAAGCACTATAGGGAAAGAGGAGAGAGTCTGGGGCATTTTTTTTTTTTGCTGGTGTGTAAACTGGATTAGTGCTCTGCCTGTCCCACCATGGCAGGGGAGTTATTGGATTAACGGTGTGGAGAGCAGAGCGGCATGGCAGGGGGAGAGAGTGCGAACCCATTCGGCTCTTCCATTGGCCTTGTGCAGGCCTCGTAGGAAGCCTTTGGGAGGCCGCAGACATCTTAAAGGGTTCCTGATAACCATCTAGACGCACTTGCACTCCCTGCTTTAACCATGCTGTTATCGCTGCTCTCCCAGCTCAAACAGCAGCGAACACAGGTTCACTTTTAGAGGCTATGATGTCTATTAGGGTTCCCCCTACTGCACTCCTGCCAAGTGGAGATAAAATGGTATCTTCTCTGGCTGTTGCATGCAGGTAGGTGGTAAAACTTTCTGTATATTTTTTATTTTCTTTCCTCACACATATACACTCACAAAGTGAAGTTCCCTACACCTAATGTGATTTTATTTGTCTCTTAATTCAACAAGTTTCCCTTGTTGACAAGCCAGTTGAAGTATTTTTCAAACTAGTGTTGCACAAACAGCCAAAAGCAAGAGGAGGTAGACCTTTTCCAGTTTTTTCAGTAAATCTCCTGGATTTTAACTATGTTGTTCTTGAAAAATAAAAAAAGACAATAAAACTGGAGGGGAAATAACGTAGAAAAGTAACAGTAAATAAAAACTTTCAGGTCATTAGTTGATCAATACACTATCAGCCTAAAAAGGAAATGAAACAAAGTTAAAAGTGTAAAAAGAGATTCAGCAGATAGTTGTATGGATGATCTTGTTTATATACATCTAAAACAGTTACATCGAGCATGTCTATCAAAATTGAGTTTTACACTTGCTTGATGTAAGTGTGGACTAGTGAGAAAGTTCTAGCAGTTGTCAATAGGGATTTATGAAGGCCATCTATCCTCAGAATAATTTCAATGGCATTTATTTTATCAGAGGATTCAGAGGATTCAGGAGACCTTACTTGTGCATCACAGTTATTCTGCCACATTTGAAGTCAGAAGTATTTTGAACTGACACAAAGAGGTTAACTTCAATAACATTTATTAAGATTATTTTCTTGGAAAAGAAGGCAGCTCTAATAACTACCTGAAGCTTGATAATGGGAAACGCTAGGGTTAAACACCAGAAAGCGGAATCAGCCAGGTCCGTGCGCAAGACAAAGAACCCTGGTTTTGGAACATAAAATACGGACGGACACAGGTGATGAGAATTAGGCAGGCAGATCTATGGGCTAGACGAGTATCAGGGGTCATAAACCTGGCCATTGTCTAGAAGTTGATAAGGGCAAAGCAAGGCGGGGACCTCCAAAGACAATAACGTACTCGTAATTAGGCAGGCAGGTAAAAAAGGAAGACTAGCTATTTACCCACTGAATGGCCTTCAAAAATCTGGATGAGTTATTATTAAAAAGCAATGGTGGCAGACAGGCCAGACACATTATTAGCTGATAGTCTATTTAAGTTTAAATGAAAATGAAAATAAATTACTTTCATGTTTTGTTCTTATACATATATATATATATATATATATATATATATATATATATATATATATATATATATATATATATATATATATATATATATATATATATATATATATATATATATATA